>JAXIVD010004402.1:5000-7500 GCA_036785275.1 Cancer borealis | reverse complement strand
TGTGTGTGTGTGTGTGTGTGTGTGTGTGTGTGTGTGTGTGTGTGTGTGTGTGTGTGTGTGTGTGTGTGTGTGTGTGTGTGTGTGTGTGTGTGTGTGTGTGTGTGTGTGTGTGTGTGTGTGTGTGTGTGTGTGTGTGTGTGTGTGTGTGTGTGTGTGTGTGTGTGTGTGTGTGTGTGTGTGTGTGTGTGTGTGTGTGTGTGTGTGTGTGTGTGTGTGTGTGTGTGTGTGTGTGTGTGTGTGTGTGTGTGTGTGTGTGTGTGTGTGTGTGTGTGTGTGTGTGTGTGTGTGTGTGTGTGTGTGTGTGTGTGTGTGTGTGTGTGTGTGTGTGTGTGTGTGTGTGTGTGTGTGTGTGTGTGTGTGTGTGTGTGTGTGTGTGTGTGTGTGTGTGTGTGTGTGTGTGTGTGTGTGTGTGTGTGTGTGTGTGTGTGTGTGTGTGTGTGTGTGTGTGTGTGTGTGTGTGTGTGTGTGTGTGTGTGTGTGTGTGTGTGTGTGTGTGTGTGTGTGTGTGTGTGTGTGTGTGTGTGTGTGTGTGTGTGTGTGTGTGTGTGTGTGTGTGTGTGTGTGTGTGTGTGTGTGTGTGTGTGTGTGTGTGTGTGTGTGTGTGTGTGTGTGTGTGTGTGTGTGTGTGTGTGTGTGTGTGTGTGTGTGTGTGTGTGTGTGTGTGTGTGTGTGTGTGTGTGTGTGTGTGTGTGTGTGTGTGTGTGTGTGTGTGTGTGTGTGTGTGTGTGTGTGTGTGTGTGTGTGTGTGTGTGTGTGTGTGTGTGTGTGTGTGTGTGTGTGTGTGTGTGTGTGTGTGTGTGTGTGTGTGTGTGTGTGTGTGTGTGTGTGTGTGTGTGTGTGTGTGTGTGTGTGTGTGTGTGTGTGTGTGTGTGTGTGTGTGTGTGTGTGTGTGTGTGTGTGTGTGTGTGTGTGTGTGTGTGTGTGTGTGTGTGTGTGTGTGTGTGTGTGTGTGTGTGTGTGTGTGTGTGTGTGTGTGTGTGTGTGTGTGTGTGTGTGTGTGTGTGTGTGTGTGTGTGTGTGTGTGTGTGTGTGTGTGTGTGTGTGTGTGTGTGTGTGTGTGTGTGTGTGTGTGTGTGTGTGTGTGTGTGTGTGTGTGTGTGTGTGTGTGTGTGTGTGTGTGTGTGTGTGTGTGTGTGTGTGTGTGTGTGTGTGTGTGTGTGTGTGTGTGTGTGTGTGTGTGTGTGTGTGTGTGTGTGTGTGTGTGTGTGTGTGTGTGTGTGTGTGTGTGTGTGTGTGTGTGTGTGTGTGTGTGTGTGTGTGTGTGTGTGTGTGTGTGTGTGTGTGTGTGTGTGTGTGTGTAGCGAGTTGGTTGCGGGTAGCGGATGTCGCCTGGTGGCTTGGCACGTCCATTTCTGTGTAGTAATACTGTGGTTAATGTCATTCCTACATGCGCGTTACTCCCCGACGCCTGGCAGCCTGCTCGCCAAGGAAGTATTTCATTAGTGGTCACTCCGCTTTTCGAATTAATCTGCAGCTTGCATGGAGTTGGACCCGCCCCGCCCCACGCAGCACGCCTGTCACCCTTGGTCTGTGTTGTAGTGCGTTTCATATTCCATCCTCAACGACCCTCCGCATCCCCAACACAACCACCAACCTTTTTCTGTCTTTGTCTTGTTTTTTGATACGTCTTTCTTTGGAATAATGATTGCTGTGCCAGTCTGCAGGAAATATCGCGCACACACAAGCATACACACATAAGCATACACTCAGACACACACACACACACACACACACACACACACACACACACACACACACACATACACACATACACACATACACAGAACATCTAAAAAATAAGAGTTAGACTTAGATCTGTGAGTAATCCAAGTATTTTCAAGGCATTACCCATGCAATCAGCAGCAGTAGCCGTGCGTGGTTATATCCTGAAGTCCCCAGCGAGGCACCAGCATCTTCATTCCCTCTGACTCATTTACGAGCAGCGGACCGTGTACAGGGATCTCTCGCAACTAATTAAACGAACGGCTTCCCTCCTCCGAAAAGTTTTTTGGTTAATTATTGTCCGAAACACCGAGTCAGCCAGACCTCACTAAGCAGGTTTCTTTTCAGACGCTAATATTTAATCTCGTTCTGATATACAGTCTCTCTCTCTCACTCTCTCCCTTGCTCTTTTTTTTCGCCCTCGTATATTGTATAGATTAAATTTATTGAATATATTCCAAGGGTGAGCATGACATAAGACGCAAAGCATTTCTATTAATTGTAATACGTGACGCAACACAATAATGAAATCGAAGAGTAAGTTATGGGTTGCCTCTGTGCGTTAGAGAGTAAATTTACTATTCCCCAGGGCTTAGGGAGGTGCTATGGGGATTGGAATCAGATATGTTCATATTAGCAGAATTGCACACCATACATATATAGCAATGTTGTACACTATTCATCTATCCTACCTGTGTAAAATGGAGCGAGGGGCTGAGTTTCTGTAAATGAATGTTACGTAAGGCATGGAAAGGAGACCAGACAGGAGGAAAGGAAG
>JAXIVD010004401.1:22500-35000 GCA_036785275.1 Cancer borealis | reverse complement strand
ATATCTTTAAAAAAAAATTAATTCTTCTGTATTCATTTGTTTTTTTCTTTATGGTGATTATTTTCATAGTAATTAAGGAACATTTTAATGAAAGATGTATATATGCTTCTAATTAGGCAGTATAATAGTATTTTTTTTCTCTTTTTTTTCCTCTTTTTTCTTTCTCTTTTTTTTTTTTCTTTTTTTTTTTTTTCTTTTATTTTTTTTTTCTTTCTTTCTTTCATAGACGTTAATGTTTCTTCTTTTCTCCTGCAGACGGCGCTGACGACAAACCTTTTATGGTCGACATGAAAGAGATGAGTGGATACGAGAAGAACCTCTACCTCTACTCCGTAAGTGTGTGTGTGTGTGTGTGTGTGTGTGTGTGTGTGTGTGTGTGTGTCTGTGTGTGTGTGTGTGTGTGTGTGTGTGTGAGTGTGTTTACTACTCTCTATTCTTGCGTTCTCCACCTGTTTTTCCGTCTCAATTATTTTTATCTTATCATTATCCTTTTTTTTACTGTCATTATTATTATTCTTTCTCTTCTCTTGCATTATCTATGTGTTCTTTTCTCTCAATTATTTTTATATATCTTTTCTTCCATCTTCATCTTCTTTCTCCTTATTTATTTAAACTTCTCTTTTCCTCCTCCTCCTCCTCTTCTTCCTCCTCCTCCTCCTCCTCCTCCTCCTCGTTCTTTTCTTTTTCTTCCTCCTCCTTCTCATCATCATCATCATCAATACCTCTTTCACCTACAGGAGGAGATGGCGGATCGGCCTCGAGTATCAATGATGATTAACTCGCTGGCCAACTACAACGCCACCATCCCGTCAGCGGAGGAAAGTGACTCCAAGCCCGCCAAGGCTAAGGCCAACTTGGGCACCCTCATGGGAGTGTTCTTGCCGTGTATTCAAAACATCTTCGGGGTTATTCTGTTCATCCGTATGCCGTGGATTGTGGGGACGGCTGGTGGTGTGCTAGCGTTCACCATTGTCTTTATGTGTTGTTGTACGGTAAGTTGTGGTGTTGTAGCGGTGTGGATGCTTTTAGTTGTGAGTTAAAGAATGGTTTGTTTTAGTTGAAGATAGTGTGAATTTCTATGTGTGTGTGTGTGTGTGTGTGTGTGTGTGTGAGATACAAATATATTAAGAAAGGAAGAAAGAATAAGATAGATGAAAATTAAATATATGTATATAGAGAGAAAGATAATCAATAGAATAATAATACCTTTCTCTCATCCCCTTCCTACCTTCCCTTATTTCCTCCCTCCCTCCCTCCATCCATCCTTCCCTCCCTCCATCCATTCTTCCCTCCCTCCCTCCCATCCTTCCTCCCACACAGACGTTCCTCACTGGTATCTCCATGTCTGCCATCGCTACCAACGGGGTCGTACCAGCCGGCGGGTCGTACTTCATGATATCCCGCTCATTGGGTCCCGAGTTCGGTGGTGCGGTGGGGCTGCTCTTCTACACAGCCACCGCCGTTGCCGCCGCGATGTACATTATAGGCGCTGTGGAGATCCTATTAGTAAGTGAGGAGAGAGAGAGAGAGAGAGAGAGAGAGAGAGAGAGAGAGAGAGAGAGAGAGAGAGAGAGAGAGAGAGAGAGAGAGAGAGAGTTTCATATATCTAAAATTCTAAAGTGTATTTTTTTATTTTTTTATTTTTTATTTTTTTATTATCTAAATCCATGACAAGGGATTGATAAGATGTTAGATAAAATGTGCAATAACAAAGATAATAATAATTTGTTTTTCACTGATTACTTAACTACAACTTACATACTTACACACACTTACATACATACACACTCTTACATATTTACACTTACATATGTACACACTTACACTTAACGGTAACTGCACTTGATATAAACTAATTGTATGATGACTCTTAATTAAGTTGTTAATAATACACCCTTAATTAATACAATCAGGAGTTAGTAAATATTTAATCATGTATATCCAGTCCTAACATTATAATTATTTCCATTTTTTCACAACAAAATTTCAAATGTTTGATGTTGATTTAGTAACTCAGATTTTTTGTAGATTTTTAGTAATAGATCATTTAAACCTCCATTATTATATTCACACCATAACTAAACCTGATATGATGCAAAAATGATAATATAGACAAAATATCAATAATAATCATAATAATCAATTTTCCCGCGTTTAAAATAATAATGTGATCCGCTGCTAGACGTATGTTGTAATAAATATTCAAACCTCCATTATTATCACACCATAACTAAACGTAATATGACGCAAAACACAATATAGACAAAATAATAACAACAACAACAACAACAACAATAACAATAGGAAAATAATAATAATAATGCAAATAACAATCCAATCTTCCCGCGTTTAAAACCAAATATGTTCCGCCGCCAGACTTATATGGCGCCAGGGTTATCAATCTTCGGTGACTTCACTAAGGACGCGAGTATAATGTACAACAACTTCCGGGTCTTCGGCACTGTGTTGCTGTGGCTCATGTGCACCATTGTCAGCATCGGTGTGGCCTTCGTCAGCAAGTTTGCCACGGTGGCGTTGGCCTGTGTGATCGGCTCCATCATCGCCATCTTGGTGGGAATATTCTACAACATCAACGGATCCGACAAGCTGCAGTGCGTGTTGGGGAAGGGAAAGGGTGAAGGGGAAGTGGGGAAAGGGAAGGGAAGGTGGAAGGGGGAGTAGGAGGAAGGTGGAAGGGGGAGTAGGAGGGAGGTGGAAGGGAAGGAGGCTGGGAGTGGAAGGGGAGGAGGAGGAATTGACAGCAAGGGATGTGGAAGAGGAGGGGGAAGGGGTAATGGGAAGAGAGAGAGAGAGAGAGAGAGAGAGAGAGAGAGAGAGAGAGAGAGAGAGAGAGAGAGAGAGAGAGAGAGAGAGAGGTACAAAGAGCTCGTTGTATTTTTCATTTCACAAAACTTTTCATTCAAATATTTAACTTTAATTTTCATCTCACGGAAGAAGTAATAGAACTTTTCTCCTCTAACTTCTCTTCCTCTTACTCCATCACCATCATCATCATCATCATCATCATCTCGCTTATATATATCTCATCCCATTAAGTTATATCATCACTTTTCAAACACACATATACATACATAACCAAACATCACTCATTCACCACCACCACCATCATCACCATTCTCCCGTCCCCAGAATGTGCATCCTCGGTGCTCGCCTCTTAACGCAGGTGACAAACTGCACCAAGGAGCCAGGCGGACCACTTTGGAGCTTGTATTGCGCCAAGGAGAACAACACGGTAGCAGATAACATAGAGGATTGCGACCCTTACTTCCAGGCCCATAATGTTTCGGAGAGAAGAGCGATTGTAGGCATGGCTTCAGGCCTGTTTGTTTGTAAGTATGTGTGTGTGTGGGGGGGGGGGGGGTTGTGTTTTTATGTATATATATATATATATATATATATATATATATTTTTTTTTTTTTTTGTGTGTGTGTGTGTGTGTGTGTGTGTGTGTGTGTGTGTGTGTGTGTGTGTGTGTGCATATGTGTTATTGTTATTCTTATATGTGTATCTATTCTGTTTATATATACTGTCACTTATTGTTATTTGTATACATTTCTTTAATTGTCTATATTTCTACTTATTTTCTTCCTTCCTTCTTCCTCCTTCAACTTCCTCCTTCTCTTTCCCCTTCTCCTCCTATACCTCTTCCTCCTCCTCCTCCTTCTCCTCCTCTACGTCCTCAGCCAACCTCGGGCCTCACTTCGGCAAGGAAGGACAGATCGTCGCTGACACTGACGACCCTGATGACTACGAGTCCCTCAACAACCCGACTTACAACCAGGTCATCATTGATATCACGACCTCAGTTACCGTGTTGGTGGGCATCTTCTTCCCCTCCTGTACTGGTGAGTGGGGGGGGAGGAGGATTGTGTGTGTGTGTGTGTGTGTTTACCTAGCTGTAGCACTGTATACAGGGCCCGTATACACAAAAATTCTTAAGTCGTTAAGTTGGACTCAAATCACGAATTAGACTTAATAATTCATCTTAAGCGCGAAATCCGTCTTAAAGTTGTCTTAACTGGCGGTCACGTTAAGTCGGCTGGGGACCAAACTTAACGGACCGGAATTACACTTAAGTCGACAAGATGGCCGAATGTCAACAAGTCCGTCACCGCCAACTGAGGATTTACCAGCCTCGAAAAGACGTCTTAAACATGCTGAGTGACGCCGAGCTGGTGAGGAGATACCGGTTGGATCATGCAGGAGTGCTATACGTGACTGATTTGGTGAGAGAGGCATTGCAGAGCCCCACTTCAAGGAGTCATGCACTGACACCGGAGATGAAAGTTCTCATCACACTGCGCTACACTCGTATGGTCGTGTCTCCGTATCTATTGTTGTCTAGTTTTCCTTGAGTGTGTTGTGTGTTGCAGGTGTTAAGAAGTGTTTGTTGTCGTAGTTGTAGTAGTAGCAGTTAGAAAAAGTGATCCCATTTTTAATCCTTTTACTGAACATGAATAGATAGATAGTTGTACATGGCAGTAAAAGTAGTATCACAGTAGTAATAATAGTAGTAGTAGTAACAACATAACCTATCTAACCTAACCAAACCTCACCTAACTTACCTAACCTAACAAGTACACAACCTAGCCTAGCCTAACCCTACTTTACCTCACCTAACAACCTAACCTCACCTCACCTAACCTCACCTCACCTAACACGTACACAACATAACATAACATAACCTTACTTTACCTAACCTAACCTAACGAGAGTGCCCCCTCCCCCTCTTAGGTATAATGGCGGGCAGCAACCGGTCGGGTGATTTGGCCGACGCACAGAAGAGCATCCCAGTGGGTACCCTCGCCGCCATCTGCACCACTTCCTTTGTCTACCTCTTCTACCTCCTACTCTTTGCCGGATCCTACGACATCCTACTCATGCGGGACAAGTGAGTTAGCTCTATCTCTTTTTTTTTCGCTCTTTTTATAACTTGCTCTCTTTAATTCTCTCGCTCTCTTTTTAACTCTCTCTTGCTTTCTTTATAACTCTCGCTCTCTTTTTTTTTTCTCTCTCTCTCTCTCTCTCTCTCTCTCTCTCTCTCTCTCTCTCTCTCTCTCTCTCTCTCTCTCTCTCTCTCTCTCTCTCTTCATTAATATAATCTTCCACTTCAAAAATTATGCCTTACTTGTGTCTATAAATCCACATTCTTCCAGGTTCGGGTACAGCGTTGGGGGTCGGCTTGCCATTGCTGCGATATCTTGGCCAAACGAATGGGTGATCCTTGTGGGTTCTTTACTGTCCACCATCGGGGCCGGCCTGCAATCCCTGACCGGCGCTCCAAGACTCATGCAGGCTATTAGCAAGGATAATATTATACCCTTCCTGTCTCCCTTCAGTGTTTCGTCAGCGAAGGGAGAACCACTACGTGCTCTGCTGATTACTGGGTGTAAGTTAATTCTATTTCTATCTCTATCTTTTTTTTTTTTTTTTTTTTTTTTTTTTTTTTTTTTTTTTTTTTTTTTTTTTTTCTGTCTCTTTCCATAGAATTTTTTGTATTATGTAACTTAATTATATTCCACTTAAAACACTAATTAGTCAGTCAGCCAGTCAGTCAGTTAATCAATTAGTTAGTCAATCAATCAGTCAGTCAGTCAATCAATCAATCAGTTAGTCAATCAATGTCTTGTATTATTCTATCTTGTCAATCAGTCAGTCAGTCATTCCTCACCTTCCCTTCCCTTCCCTTCCCTTCCCTTCCCTTCCCTTCCCTTCCCTCACCTCACCTCACCTCACCTCACCTCACCTTCCCTTGCAGGCATCTGTCAGCTTGCCATCCTGATCGGGAACTTGGATTACATTGCTCCCATCCTGTCCATGTTCTTCCTCATGTGTTACGGCTTCGTCAACCTGGCCTGTGCACTTCAAACACTCCTGCGCACACCCAACTGGAGGCCGCGCTTCAAGTACTACCACTGGTATGTCGAGGAGGAGGTGGAGGTGTGGTGGAGGAGGAGGTTACTTATAAGCATCTGAAATTGTGAATCTAGGAGGAGCAGGAGGAAGAAGAGGACCTGGAGGAGGAGGAGGAGGAGGAGGTGGTGGTGATGGTGGTGGAGGAAGAAGTAGAGGAGGAGGAGATAGAAATTATTGTATGTTGTGGTAATAATTATTTTTTAGTATATTCAATACTTACCTATACTTAATGTCCTTTCCTTCCTTCCTTCATTCCTTCCTCCCATCCTCTCATTCCCTCCCTCCCTCCCTCCTTCCTTCCTTCCTTCACCAGGTCGCTGTCATTCGTTGGACTGTCACTCTGCATCACGGTAATGTTTATGACTTCCTGGTACTATGCTCTCCTCGCCATGCTCATCGCCGGCATCATATATAAATACATTGAGTTCCGTGGCGCTGAGAAGGAGTGGGGTGACGGCATACGTGGATTGGCTCTTTCTGCGGCACGTTACTCCCTGCTCAGGCTGGAGGAAGGTTTGTGATGCTGTCTTAATGAACCACTTGTCATTAACGTAACATAATTTCTCATCCACTAATAATGATGATAATGATAGTCTGTCTGTTTCGTAATCATCTTTTTTTTGTGTGCCTTTTTTTAATTTATTTTTTTGTAATAGGAATGGAAAATTAAGATCTATTTATATATTTTTATTTTTTTTATTGTTTTGGGTTTGAAGTTTTTTTTTTTGACATATTTTTAGACAGTATATCCTTTTAATGTAGGAGAAAGAAGAAAAAAAAACATAGTCACTCACTCATCCACTCCCTCCCTCCCTCCACACAGGTCCTCCACACACCAAGAACTGGCGACCCCAAATCCTGATCCTGTCCAAGCTAACCAAGGACCTCGTACCTAAATATAAGAAGCTGTTCACCTTCGCATCACAGCTCAAGGCCGGCAAAGGACTCACCATCGGAGTCTCAGTCATTGAAGGAGAATACTCGGTGAGGGGTGTGTGGGTGGATGGATGGCTGTCTGACTGTTTGTCTGTCTGGCTGGCTTTCTGTATGTATGTATGGCTGGCTATCTGTGTGTCTGGATGGATGGATGGATAGCTGTCTGTGTGTCTGTCTGGCTATCTGTCTGACACACATTCTCTCTCTCTCTCTCTCTGATGTGCCCTAATGCCTCCCTCCCCTCCCTCCCTCCCCCCACAGAAGAGTTATGGAGAGTCGCACGCAGCCAAGCAGAGTCTTCGCCGAGCCATGAATGAAGAGAGAGTGAAAGGTTTTGTTGACACTCTCATTGCTAAGAATATCACCGAAGGAATCAGTCACATGTAAGTAATATTATTATTATTATTATTGTTATATATATGTAATTAATTTTTTTTTTTTTTTTTTTTGTCTTCAATTACTGTTATTAATTTTTTATCTTCCTTTTGTCGTATAATAATTCTTACTCTTCCTCTCCTCCCTACCCCCACCCACTCCCCTTCCCCTCCTCTCCCCCCCACACTCCCTCCCCAGTATCCAGACGTGTGGTTTGGGTGGCATGAAGCCCAACACAGTCATCCTTGGTTGGCCCTATGGGTGGCGGCACTCCCCTGATGAGCGGTCTTGGCGGGTCTTCCTGGACACTGTACGCAATGTGTCGGCCGCTAAGATGGCTCTCCTCGTACCCAAAGGCATCAACTTCTACCCTGACTCTATGTCCAAGGTGAGGTGGTTTTTATTTTATTTTTAATTAAACGCTCCATATACTACCAGCAGACAGGATCATTCATTGGAGAAGTCCGCTGCTTCAAACATTTATATTTTGAGGCCAATATTATAATAATGATAATCTCTGCAGGTCTCCGGTACAATTGACATCTGGTGGATTGTGCATGACGGTGGACTGCTGATGCTGCTGCCCTTCCTGCTGCGTCAACACAAGGTAAGCAGGTCACAGCGGCACACAAACACACACATAAATACATAAAAAATTGATAAATAGATAAATAAACAAATAATTTTTACAGAATTAAGATAGTAGATAGCACTGAGAGAAAAAAAATAAAGACTAGATTTTTATTAGTTAGAGACAAAAACAAAGGGAAAAAACCATTATTTCCCCCTTGTTTCCCTGCCTAGGTGTGGAAGAACTGTAAAATGAGGATCTTCACCGTGGCCCAGCTGGAGGACAACAGCATTCAGATGAAGAAGGACCTAAAGACTTTCCTGTACCACCTACGTATTGATGCCGAAGTGGATGTGGTGGAATTGGTGAGTCCATCCACCTGCATCCACATAACCTAACCTAACTTTCCTATACCATCTATGTATTAAGCTTTGTTTTCATTTTTTTTTTTTAACAATATTTTCCATTTTTTAAAAATATTTTTCTATCTAGCTATTTATTTATTTATTTATTTATTGCTCTTCTATTTATTCCTCTGTTTTTTTTGTTTTTTTATTGATGTTTTTTCCATTTATTTGCTTCCTCTTTCATCATTTATTCATTTATTTATATTCTCCATCATCCATTTACTCATCCATTCCTTTCCATCATCCATCCTTCATCCTTCTATCCATTTACAACCCTTCACCCATCACCCACTTCTCCCTCACCCGCCATCCATCACTCATCCGCTTTCCCTCACCCGCCAGATGGACAGCGACATCCAGACGTACACATATGAACGTACACTCATGATGGAGCAACGCACACAGATGCTCAAGGAACTCAGACTTAACAGGAAGGAAAAGCTGAATATAGTAAGTGATTCTCGTCTCTCTCCTTGTGTGTGCGTACGTGTGTTTGTGTGTCTGGGAGGGACGGGGGGAGGGGGGGGCTAGTGTACCTGAGTTACCTGTGTGTGTGTGATAATGATAATGATTCACCTGTTGTTTTCAGAGTCAGGTAATCCAAAGGTGTTGCTGTCTAGTGTGTTAATATTTATATCAGTTTTGAATTGATATATATTTATGCTAAGATTTTTTTGAGGTGACATTGATAATTTTTTATTTTTTATTTTTTATTTTATTTTTTTATTGTGGTTGTATGTATGTATGTTATTTATTCTAATTATTTTTCCCTTTTCACAGCGGTTTGAATTGAAATGATTATAATGAATCGAGTTTATCTTGTCATATATCTTCATCTATTTTCATTCTCTTAGTCATGCTCAGAAGATCACAATAATAATAATAATAATAATAATAATAATAATAATAATTGATTACTAGAATATCATCAACAACAAAAAAAAAAAAAAAAAAACTATTATAATAAGGTAATGCATATCTTATTCCTAATGTTAATGTTATGTGCAAAAAAAATGTATCTATATATAATCTTACTATCATCTTTCTCTCCCCTTTCTTCTCTCTCTCTCTCTCTCTCTCTCTCTCTCTCTCTCTCTCTCTCTCTCTCTCTCTCTCTCTCTCTCTCTCTCTCTCTCTCTCTCCCTCTCCTAATCTGTAGTCGGACTTAGGTTTTGAGGCCGCCAGCATTGAGGACAAACTTCCATTGGTGTGTGAATATTTTTTAAACTCATCTCTTTGTCTGTCTGTCTGTCCGTCCGTCTGTCTGTTTCTCGTAAAGTGTCATATCTCAATTTATTTATTTTTCTTGTTTCTCTCTCTCTCTCTCTCTCTTTCGTTCACTCGCTCTCTTTCTCGCTCTCTCTGCTTTTCATTATTCTTCAAATTCATCGGTTTTGTGCATGTTGGCCATGATTCTGTGCATGAATATTATCTCTCTCTCTCTCTCTCTCTCTCTCTCTCTCTCTCTCTCTCTCTCTCTCTCTCTCTCTCTCTCTCTCTCTCTCTCTCTCTCTCTCTCTCTCTCTCTCTCTCTCTCTCTCTCTCTCTCTCTCTCTCTCTCTCTCCCTAACTCTCCTAACAATCAAGTTCAAATTTTAAGTCCGTATTTCAAGTTTTTAGAGTCTGGTAGAATCACTAACTCTAACTACACACTAACAGCCGGTCTCAATCAAGGTGATTAGAGTGATTACAGTGGCTTGTTAAAGTTAGGTGAAGGCAGGCCAGGCTGTAGAGACCACCTACCTAACCTATACTGTCCTACTCAACACTACTACCACCACTTCCACAATCATCACCATAACACACACACACACACACACACACACACACACACACACACACACACACACACACACACACACACACACACCAAACACTTACATCACAGTCATCCTTCCTTCCTTCCTTCCTTTGGGCCACGAGATCAAAATTTGCCAATCAATCCAAACGGACGATTAGATAGACGCCGGATTAGTCAATTAGTTAGTTAGTGAATGCACCCACCCACTAGTTGAGGTCTTGTTTATTTCCCTAGCACTGCAATATTTTCCCTGCAATATTTCCTTAGATTAGTTTTCACCCCAAGTGCCACAGAGCTTTGGGGTTTTAGATATAGAACCCAAAAGAATCCTTACTCTACCACCCTCAACTGTGTGTGTGTGTGTGTGTGTGTATGAGTGTGTGTGTGTTTTCATTTATCTGTCTCTCTATGTGTATGTTAATTCATATCTTGTGTCTCAATGTATCTGTTTCTCTGCCTTTTTTCTGTCATGATTATATTACATGATTATATTACAAAGTTAGGGAAGGCAAGGCAAGGCAGTGTGAGGGAAGGGTAAGGCAAGGCAAGGCAGGACAAGGCAATGTGAGGGAAGGAATAAGGTAAGGTAAAGCAAGGCAAGGCAAGGCTTAGGTAAGAGACAGAGAGGGCAGGCTTAGCAAAGAGACAGTAAGGCGTGGCAGGGAGGGAAGGTTTGGGAAAATGTATAGACAGGTAGGGAAGGTTTGTGAAAATATTAGGTTAGGTTAAGTTGAGTCAAGTGTTGTGTCGCCGGCCTTGAAGTGATAGATAAAACGTGGGAAATATTCACACAATCACTGCTGCTTCATGACTGAGAACAATTTGAAGGTGCGTGTGTGTGTGTGTGTGTGTGTGTGTGTGTGTGTGTGTGTGTGTGTGTGTGAGTGTGAACAGGTGTATATTGTATTAACTCAGATGAACACAAACAGCTTATCTAAGGATGATTATTGAATATTTTAGTGTCAACACAATACTGTCTTTACACACACACACACAGTTAATCACCTTGTATATTACACTTCCTTCTCTGATCTTTTCCTAATGAGCAGCATATAATGTGTGCTGCAGTGAAGTGATAATGAGATGATAGTAATTGTATTGGCGGGAGTAGTGATAGTAGTAATGGTGATGAAGGTGATGGTGGTGTAGTTATGATCTAGTAAGGTCAGTGAGTAGCATGTATTATTTACCTTTATCCACAGATTGAGCCTAATAACACCAGGGTACGACAGTGTCCATCTATCAGCTACCTAAAACCAACAGTAGTTCAATGCATACTTGAAACCTAACTTATTTAACTTAACTTTATCTAACTTAACGCTGTACTCCCTTTCCTTCCTTCCCTTCCTATAATTCCTTCCTTCCCTTCCTATAATTCCTTCCTTCACTGTGTCTTAGAATAACTTGTATCCCACTTAACACATACACATACACGCACACACTTCTATATATATACAGTCGTCATTTAACATTCACAGATTCAATTATTTGTTGCGGTGAAAGTTTACGGTAATAATTTTTGTGGGTATTCTCTCAGTGCAAATGTTTTCAGCTTGTGTACTGTGCTAGTTTTATTTATTTATTTATGTATTTATTTATTCAGCTTTTGCATAAATTTTAATTTTTCTAAAGATACATCATTTTTTTCATTATTATTAGTATTTTTTTAATAAGGGAATGATGGGTCTAGAAGTGAAGTTAAAAGGGAGGGAGGGAGGCAGGCCAGCACATATTTTTGTTCTGTAACCTAATATATATTCATGATTATGTGTGTTCCGTTACGTCACACATGTTAAGAGACGACTGTACGTATATACACTTTGATTTATTATTATTATTATTATTATTATTATTTATTTCTCCTTTTTTTCAGTTAATTTTCGGCCGTGGAGTTTAAACTATTTTTTTTTCCTTCGTTTTGTTCTGAAATTTATATTATTGTTATTATTATTATTATTATTTCTCATTTCAGATTATGTTTACCTATATATGTATTTTTTATTTGGGTTCTTTATATCTGCACACACACTCTCTCTCTCTCTCTCTCTCTCTCTCTCTCTCTCTCTCTCTCTCTCTCTCTCTCTCTCTCTCTCTCTCTCTCTCTCTCTCTCTCTCTCTCTCTCTCTCTCTCTCTCTCTCTCTCTGTTTTTCATTGCTGAGGAATGCAATGTTGTCTTGCCTCTCTTCCTCCTCCTCCTCCTCCTCCTCCTCATCTTCCTCCTCCTCGTCTGTGTTGTGGTGAAGTGGCCTGGTTACCCTTGTAGCTTGTGGGGCGCGCGCACACACACACACACACACACACACACACACACACACACACACACACACACACACACACACACTTCTACCTACCATTAAATTGCTCTAATATTAAAGAATTGATAATTATTTTAAGCTTAATTCACTTTAATTAATATAACATTGGTTCCAGCTTACCTATTAAGTACAAATTAAATGATTAAGTTAATAAGTA
>JAXIVD010004401.1:10000-17500 GCA_036785275.1 Cancer borealis | reverse complement strand
GTAAGTTTGGTGTCGGGGAAGGAAGGGAAGGTCTGGGTGTGTGAGGAGACCAAACCAAACCTGACCTGACCTGACCTGACCTGACCTGACCACCTTCCTGGACACACAGCCTCAGAACCCTTAAACACAGGCAGAGTTTTGGGTAATATTTAGATAACATTAACGTTTTCTCCCGAGGTTAATACTTACTTAAGATTGGAGAATATCATGCAATATATATCAATTTCTGGAAACTTATTAAAGGTTAGGTTATGTTGAAAGATTTAAGCAACTATTGGGCTATGGGCGAGGCATGTACTCTGCTACAGAGCCTTTTAGATTGCTTACATCTTTGAACCTAACCTAATAAGCTTCCGGAAGTTGATATATATAGTGCATGATAATCTACAACCTTAATTCGATCTTGACATGTAAGTATTAACCTCGGGAGAAGACGGTAATGTTATCTAAATAATACCCAACACATCCTCTGACAAGGACATTGTATAAAACAAGAACACTGGAGTCATGCACCAACAAACACACACACAAAACAGAGTGTAAAGTGTATAAATACTTCAAAAACATATAGTCACCTTTGTTTAGTGGGTTGGGATGCCTGGCAGTGTGTGGTGGGCGTGGCCGTGGACGTGGGGACTCATTAGGGGCTGTGATGTTAAGATCAAAAAGCCTGTTTGGTGATGCACTACTCCCTCCATCACCTCCCAGCCCTTAGTAGTGGTTATAGGCACACTTTGTACTCCTCCCCCTCTTGGTCCTCACGTCCTCCTCAGCAGGCCGCCACACACCACAAAGCTCAAAGCATCTCCTGTTTGGGGTGAAAGTGTCTGTTCAAGATCACGTACGTACAGGGAACAATGATTATACACATTAATAACTCCACTAACTTTACGATCCTCAATAAAACTAATACTAATTGATTATTTTCAGGCATTATTATTATTATGGAAGTGAAGGAAGTGTTTCACCAAAGATGGAACCAGTGTGTACGTGGCCTTGAAACCCTCACTCACACATACACACACAGTCACACACACACACACACACACACACACACTTACTTCACTCCCTTTGAATAGTGTGTCAGGCTACTTTGAAGGTGTGGGTGTGTGTATGGCAGAACATCAAGACTGAGGTGCCGCTGTGTGTAGTGTGACTCTTGAGATGCACCTTAGAGGAACACTTCACCAGCCAAGTGTGACTCGTGACGCCTTGAGTGCCACCAGGAACACACGCCCACAGTGCCAGGAGTGAGGGTGCCAAGGGCCAGACAGACACAAACCCAAGTCAAGTTTGTTTTTTGTTTTTCTCCTGGAGGCTTTGTGCTAAAACAATGAACTAAAAAAATGAAGAGAAAATAAATAATAATGGATTTGTTATGAGTGAAGAAAAAACTAAATTGTTTCTGCCTGTGAAAGTTAAAGTTCATGTATTTATTGACTATTTTGTAATACTGGAAATGAATGAAAAAATAAGAAAACTAGGAAGCAAAATTTGTGAAAAACGACTTAAAGCATCGTGTTTTGAGCGACCATTTTTGTAAATAGAAAGTGAGGGGCAGTGTTGATGTGTGAGTCACGCCCACGCCCACACACCCTTCTCAGTGTGGCAGCAGCGGCGGAGAGACTCACACCAAGGCGGCAGAAGGCAGAAAGGTGACAACTGGGCAGGTGTTTCAAGGTTATCTGAAGTTTTCTGAACGGCTCAACTCCTGGTCTGGAAGGGTGAAAGGCGATGTGATTCCCAGAACAAAACAATCACCTTTAAAACACACTAACTTAAACACACTCACCTTTATAACACACTAAGTTTTAACACACTCACTTAACCTCAATTAACCTTACCTGTCATTAACCTGGAAACACCAATTAGTGGACGAACTCAAATTAAATTAGTTGCATTGTTAATATCGAGTCTCTGGTCTCCCCATCTCCATTCTCTGTTTAGGGAGAAGAAAAAAATGGATCAAAATTTTGTCATTGTTGTCAAAAATAGATTGATGTATTCATTGGTGTGTCTGGGAATCACTCGTTCTAAACCACCTCATTCTCATTTAATAATCTCTGTGCTCAAATCTATAACTTATGTAGGAAAGTAAAGAAGTAGGGAACTATTATGAAATTTTAGTCTGTTTGGGTATTGGTATGTATGTGTGTGCGTGTGTGTGTGTGTGTACGTGTGTGTGTGTGTGTGTACGTGTGTGCGCGCGCGTGTGTGTGTGTTTACTACTGTTTAAAATTGCTTCTAACTTAACTTAACCTAACTTACCTTACCTAACACACATTCTTCCGCAATAACTAGGAGAGAGAGAGAGAGCATCAAATATATGACCAAAACAAAACAATGAGGAAGTAATTAAGGATGTAGGATGCTATTTTGAAGGACTCCCCCACCCCTCCTTCCTTCTTTCCCTACCTACCCTCCCTCCTTTCTTCCCTCCTCCATTCCTTCCCTCACTATCCCCTCTTTCCCACCCTCCTTTTCCTTTCCTTCGCTCCTTCCTTCCTTCCCTCCTTCGTCTCTGTCAACATAATTAAAACAATGAACCAATTAGCAATGATAATTGTTTTGGGGGAAACTTAATTAATCAAATCACATATCCAATAAAATAAAATGTGTGAGAGGTCATTACCACCTAATAATTATGATAATAATAATAATGATGCTAATGATGTACTTAAAATTATTAATGGACATGTAATTGTAATAACGAGTAATGTTGATTTTAAGTAAGTAATTCCTATTTATTGTAATCAGGCTGTGTGTGTGTGTGTGCGCGTACGCGCGCATAGTTTCCTTGGAAGGAGGGAGGGAGGGAAGGACTGTTGTGCTCTGTGATGATGATGATGATAATGATGAAGATGAAGAATATTTTTTGGATAAAGTTGATTTTGTACGCCCGCCCCCCTATACCTAAGCCCCCCTCACCCCCTCTTCCCCCTCCCCCCCTCGGAGATAAATGAGCAGCTCGGCGAGGAGAGAAAAATAAATACCAAAAAAAAAAAATAATAAAAAAAAAATAATAAGTTTATTATGAAACGTAATTCTAATCTTCACTAGAATATTTATTTTTAGATACAAGAAAACAGTTAGTGAATTAATTAGTCAGTTATGTAGTTAGTCAATTATTATTATTATTATTATTATTATTATTATTATTATTATTATTATTATTATTATTATTATTATTATTATTATTATTATCTATCCAAGGAGAGTATCTAGTAATGTTTAAACTAATTACGTATTATTAACTATCAATGTGTCTATAAATAATATATAATTCACACGTCATTATCCATATCACCATTAGGCAATTAAGCAGGATTCCTGGCTTGGGATGCAGGCTAAGGGGGACTAATTAACTGTACAGAGGACTAATTAGACTACAAGGGGGATAATAGACTGTACAAGAAGAGTAATTAGACTACAGGGGAGGTAATTAACTGTACAACGAGGGTTAATCACGCGACGGGCTGCTTACACACACACACACACACACACACACACACACACACACACACACACACACACACACACACACACCAATAAACAAAGGAAGTAAGAGAAGAAAAAAAACATTGACTCATTCCTAAACATTGAGAGAAAAAAATCAGGTTTTCACTAACAATTTTAATTAATCAATTTTTTTGAGGGAAAGAAAGAAAGCAAACGAAAAAAATAATAATAACATGCATAAGAAAAGGAAATAATTATATATATTTTTTTTTTCCGAGTCCCCCCCCCCCCCCCCCCCCACACCACACCTTACAGCAACCGCCCCCCACACACACACGCTTTCCGCCCCCGCCCCCCTACACACACGCCCACGGCCGCCCCACCCCCCCCTCCACCCCCAATCCCAAGTCTTGCTGTGTTTGTTTTCCTGTGTGGCAGCTCATCCAAACACCAGTTGATTAATTACTATACATACTAATTACTTTACATAATGACATACCAATTATATATATATGTATAGAATTCTCATCTTTTTATGTCAATTCATCTATCTTGGGGAAAAAAATAATTGAAACATACAAAAAAAAAAAAAAAAAGTGTATATAATAATGATAATAATAATAATAATGATAATAATATTGCTTTGTGTCGACTCTTTATATTATAGGAAATGGATGTTTTTTTAATAATGATGATGATGATTAATTATTTATCATCAAAGCGACTGTTAATCAAAAAAATGGAATGTGTGTGTGTGTGTGTGTGTGTGTGTGTGTTAACTAGTAATGCAAAGTTCAGTCAGTCAGTCATACATACATAGATACACGCATACACACACACACACACACACACACACACACACACACACACACACACACACACACACACACACACACACACGTCACCAGTCAGTCAATCAGTCATAGATCAGTAAGAGAGAGATAGAGATAGAGTGTGTGAGGTAGAGAGAGAGAGAGAGAGAGAGTGTGTGTATGTGTGTGTAGAAATAACTGTTAAAAGAGTGCCAAGTTTAACTGTATACCTCTTAGTGACTGTGTGTGTGTGTGTGTGTGTGTTGTTGGTCACGTGTTGGGGTTAAATTATGGAAAATATATAGAGAAAAATTAGGCTGTTTTTTGTGGGTGGCGGGTCCTTCCCTCCTCTACCCTCCTCCTCCTAAGGGATGTTGTCTCAAAAAGGTTAATATATTATTGAAGCACAAATTATATCAAGGCTTTACTTTGACGCAAGGATAAAAGGCAGTCGATTAAGTAAATAAATAATAATAAATAAAAATTATGAGAGAGAGAGAGAGAGAGAGAGAGAGAGAGAGAGAGAGAGAGAGAGAGAGAGAGAGAGAGAAGGTTTGAAATGGTCTAGGAAAAGCAGGAAAATTGTTAGGTTAGGTTAGGTTATGTAAGTATTTTTTTCATGTGTGTGTGTGTTTTATTACGTATTGTATGTATGTATGTATGTACTTCAAAACTTATGTACGTATATTATTATCATTATTATATTTATTTTTACCGGGAATTTTAATGTAAAAGTTATACATATAAATAAATATATATATGTATTTATTTCAATGCTGAATAATATATACATACATATAATATTTTTTTCCACTAAATATTACTTGAAACGAACATTAATATGCAATCAATCAATCAATTAGTTCATTAATTACATACAATTAATACATTTCAATTGCGTAATTATAAATGTAGAATCAATTTTATTTATATATTCTTTCAAATATTTCCTGTAACCTAAAAAAAAAATAAACCTAAAAAAAAAAAGATAAACAGTCTGAGAAGAAAAAAACTAATTGAGCTGCAAGACGATAATCAAAGGTTAATTAGCCTCTTAATGATCCTGTTAATGACCCTCTTAATTACTGAGGTGTAGATGTGTCCTTGTTATCCTGAGCGTGAGGTAAAGCCTGTGTTGTTGATCATTAAAATTAATTACAACTTAGAGATAATTTTTATTTATTTAATTGTTTTATTTTTTTTTAGTTCGTTGTGTCAATTATTTCGTTTATTTTTGTTTTATTTAGATTTGTAGTCATTATTTATTATTATTTTTATTGTTATTTATTATTTATTATTATTATTACTATTATTATTATTGTTATTATTGATGATGACTAATATATACTTGTTGAGAAAAATAAAGTTTATAAATATATATATATATATATATATATATATATGCATCGAGAGAGAGAGAGAGAGAGAGAGAGAGAGAGAGAGAGAGAGAGAGAGAGAGAGAGAGAGAAAAATAAATAAATATATATATTGTTTTAATCCATCATCAAAACATTATAATGATGATGATGATTCAAATGTTCTAATTTATTAATAACTTTAATGTAACAATTTCAGTTATTTTTTCCTTCTCTTCCATAAAGTTATTTAGTCAAAACCGGTTTCCTAGTGTGTAAGGGAAACAGACGCCATCTTGGTTTTCGCTTCCATCCTTCCTTTCTTTCCTTCCTCTCAGTCTCTCTCCCTTTCCCTCCTTTCCCCCTCCTCCCTTCCTTCCTTTCTGCTTCCTTTCGCCATTCTCCTCCTTCCTTCCTTCCTTCCTTCCTTCCTCCACTCCCTCCCTCCCTCACCCCCTTCCTTCCTTTCTCCTTCCTCCACTCCCTTCCTTCCTTCCTTCCTTCCTCCGTTGGTTCGTTCGTTCGTGCGTTCGTCGCTGTTCTGTCCTGCTCTTCGTAGTCGTACAGACGCCATTGTGTTGACAGTAATAGTAAATGTCTGTTAGAATATATATCTTTTATTTACCCCCAAAGAGAGAGAGAGAGAGAGAGAGAGAGAGAGAGAGAGAGAGAGAGAGAGAGAGATAATAAAACACACAAATATATCTGTTTATCTATCCATCTATAATATTAATTAGAGAGGACGGAATCAAGAAAAGAAATTTAATATGTTTACATAAGACCTCCCCACCGTGGGTCAGTAACGTAACGTCCCCGCCTACTACTACCTAGCAAGGCTTGGTTTGGTTCGACTGACAAACACTGACAGCAAAAAAAAATGCAAGTTTATACCATATCTAACCTCTATTCTGTTTATCTGAAGTACTTACAAGATGCATTCTAATATGCTGTCATTGTTTTTTAAGGTTGTTTGTTGTTAGCGTTATTATTTGTTATTTTCCTCAACGGAACGGAACCTCCCTCACTCAGTAAGCTCGGCGCCAAACGTGAAATCAATAGTAATTCATAAGTGGGGTTGTTGTTAAACAGCCGCCGCGGAGAAGGACAGGGAGGGGACGCACAACCAGATGGAATTTGGCGAAAGGATATATTTCACGTTAGAAGGTTTTTGGTTATATTTATGCGTAGAGGAGTTATATATAATTTTAAAAGGTGTAGGCAAATGTATAATTGTTTAAAAAATTATTTAAGATGGGTTTAGTATGTGTAGGATACCGTAGGATGGTTTTACGTTAGTTTGTCGTCGGAAACAGCAGCTCCGAGTCTACCTTAGGCATGATGTATATAAATGTTTTTATAACTAAACCACGAATAACAGTCGGAATAAAACTAAAAATGATGTTATACTACAAGATTATTTATTTCAAGCATGATTATTGTAATTTTGTACCTTAACTTTACATATTACTGAATACATATGTGTTTAATAAAACACATATGTATTCAGTAATGTGTAATATGTCCATTAATACTCAAATACCCAACCTACGATCTCTAATATTTATTTGTATTATTAGTTTTGGTAAAACTATACAATCATGTAACACAAACTTAGAACTCGACAGACAGGAAAAAAATATATTCTTTTTTGTCTTGCCCCCCCTCAGACTTGCTGGCCGCCCCGCCCCCTTCATTTCCCTCAACCTTGAATGGGGTGTCATTACCTGTGCACACCTGTGAAAAGAGAGAGAAAGAGAGAGAGAGAGAGAGAGAGAGAGAGAGAGAGAGAGAGAGAGAGAGAGAGAGAGAGAGAGAGAGAGAGAGAGAGAGAGAGAGAGAGAGAGAGAGAGAGAGAGAGAGAGAGAGAGAGAGAG
>JAXIVD010004401.1:0-2500 GCA_036785275.1 Cancer borealis | reverse complement strand
GCATACTAAAGGGCAAGAGGGAGTCGATACGTACATAGATATTTATATAAACAATTTACTTTAGAATCGAAAGAAAAAAATATAGATATTATTATTATTATTATTATCATTAATATTCTTAGTTCTTGTAGTAGTGTAGTGTAAGTTAATATACTGTTCTATCTTATCAACAACAACAGACAACAGACTGAGAATGAAAGATAAGATAAACACACACTTATTTAATTACATGAATCACCACCATCACCACCACCATACTGTCTCTCCACCACCACCACCATCATCATCATTATCACCACCACCACCACCATCATTATCATTATCACCACCACCACCACCACTCACTTAAGATATATGGTGTAGATTATAGATATGAAATCAGTAAACCAATCACGGCCACATTATCTTCCTCCATCACCTCAACACCACCACAAACACCCCCACAACACCACCACCTCAACAAACCCCAAACAACCCACCTCAACACCACTACAACACTATTTCCACCCACAAACCCCAAAAAACCTTATCTCAACATTATTTCCCAACCCCAAAACCCATCTCCATCCCCCACCCCAACCCCAAAACCCACCCCCACTCCATCCCACCCCCCACCCCAACCGCCCCCCTCAACACCACTTACTTAGGAAATCCCGTGTACATGAAGTTAGCCCTTGGTTCCCCAGAGAGTTGTGGGCGCCAGGTCCAGCCCGACGGTGGTGTTGTGCAATTGATGTCCATTTCATACACGGCGTTGAGGGGGCAGCATAAGGGCAGCTCAGGCAGGGCTCCAAGGCTGTCTGCTGCTGGTGGTGGTGAGTGGTGAGTGGTGGTGATGAGTAGTGAGTGGTGAGTGGTGGTGATGAGTGGTGAGTGGTGAGTGGTGATGAGTGGTGGTGAAAATGAAAGAGAAAAATGGATGTAGGTTAGGAATGGTGATGAAAGAAAGATAGATAGATAGATAGAGGTAAATAAATAGAGGTAAATTAATCAACAATAAAGAAACAAACAGTAATAATAATAATAATAATATAATCAAAGAAAGCATTGAATCAACTGGGCATCTATAATTGTGTTCTAATAAGCAAATACTATAATTACATAAGCAAAAAGAGAATGCAATTATTGGTGGCTCTCTCTCTCTCTCTCTCTCTCTCTCTCTCTCTCTCTCTCTCTCTCTCTCTCTCTCTCTCTCTCTCTCTTTAACCTTTATAATGAAAATCTAATTAATATTCTAGTCAAATCAAGGTCTAGGTCTTGCAAATTGAGTTCATTTATGTACATTCTTTTCTCTTCTGTAGTAACATTAATTTACTAAAACATTCATTATATGCAAAACTAAACATTTATATTCCAATTTAATTCCTTATCTATTTACTTATTTATATTTTTTCAGCATTTAAATCAATTATTATTTATTTTCAAGTTTAACATTCACGCAAACATTCCTTTTAACACTAAATAACTACAAAAAAAAGAAAAAAAAGAAGCAACTACATAGGCAGGTTTAAATTAATTATTAATAAACATTCAATTATTATCTAGACGCAGCTACAGCAAGCCTTTCTATTATCATAACATTATCTAGCATTCTACAGGTGTTATCAAGGTGCATTTCCTCTCTAATTACCTACAGAAACTATTAAATTATTTCTACATTATTTTATCCCTTTCAATATTATACTAAACATTCTTAATTACGTAAAGCAAGTTTTCTATTTAATCTACTAAATTAACATTCTTCTTCTTCTCTTTCTACGTCTATTTAATCAACATTACCACCACCTCAATACCACTCTATAACGTTCCTAACCTAACATTACCACCCTCAACACCCTACAAACATCACCTCACCCCCACTACAACTACTACTACACCCTCAACACCACCACGCACTATCTACAACACAGTACAATTAACAGGCATGTAACCAAGTTATATGCATTGAGGAACTTCCGCGGGCAGCATGAGCCCCTCTCAACAAAGAAAACGAAGAAAAACGAGGCGTCTCTATAAAATATCTAAAACCTGGGCTACTAACGGGCAGAGGCAGACCATCTAAATAGCCTCCATCAAGCCTACGCCGTTTTAGGTGCAAGACAGAGAAGAACAAAATAACCCAAGAAAGAAAAGCATAACTACTTAAGCTTCCCAATTAAAAAGTCTCTAATAAGCACCGTTTTCTTGCTTTTTTTTTTAGGCGTAACTCCTTTTAAAAACCTGCTAACCTAGGACGGCGTTGCTGGTCTCCGCTACATGACTTGCAACCTGTAGCCCATCCTTTCCATGGGCCTCACCGTCGCTGTAGGAGAACTGCTCGTCACCATAGCTGTACTCGTAGTCATACACGTCGTAGTAGTCACTGGCACGCACCGCAGAGCTAAACAGTAGTAGTAGTAGTAGTGGTAGTAGTAGTAGTAGTGTGTTGTTGTAGTGATGCCATTGTGGTTGTTACTGTCGTCACTCTTGTTGTTGTTGTTTTTGGCGCCAATTTCACGGT
>JAXIVD010004400.1:35000-36384 GCA_036785275.1 Cancer borealis | reverse complement strand
GGTCCACGCCTACCACACGTCCCCGCGAGACGTGCCGGAGTTGGGAAGGCGCCGCACCGTCCAGTCACCCCTTCAAACACTGGTTTACATTCACCCGTGGGAGAAAGGCCGCGCGACCCGTAAGTGGTAAATTGTGTGGCAAACATTATCTGGAATGATGAGGCTCTCATTGGCGGATTTAATAATTGTGCGAAGAGCTATAAATGGTTCGTACATACGTATTTGTATTACATACCGATAAACATAAATACGAATAAATAACATAAATCTGTGTGGCCGTCCCGTCGTCACCCAACCTGTCGCATTGGTCAGTTGTTTGCCTTGCCTAGGCGTGACGGTGTAAATGTGACGACACTTGATGAGGTATTTAAGACTTTCTGACGTAAGTTTAAACTTACTTCACACGTTACAAAGACCACACACACACACACACACACACACACACACACACACACACACACACACACACACACCCACACACCCACACACCCACACACACACACACACACACATACACACACACGTAACTTAGTGATCGCGCCTTGCTGCTGAGGCTGAGAGGCAGTGCTGGACGCGGCCTTCCCTGTCTCGGCTCAGCAAAGCGTGGAGCATCAATTATAGGAAGCGATGAGTCAGCTAAATTACTTCTTTTCTTCGCAGAATGAGGCTTTCGACGACAGCTGTGTTGACGACTTTGTTGGCGATGGTGGCGGCGGCGCCTCTACCTTCGCCGCCCCCCCAGGACAACCTAGTCGAGGCGCACGAGGAGGGGCTGCTGTTGTTGGTGCCCACGCTGCCTGCTAGCGATGCTTCTGATGACAAGGACGGCAATACACTGAAGAGAGAGGTTGTCCCTTCCTTCCTTCCTTCAGTTTTTTCATCTATGTGATAATCCATCCAGCTATACATCCATCCTCATGAGTTCATAGATTTACTTTATACATCATTCATCATATTTACTCTCAGACGTCATTCAACTAAATACCTTGTTTACCTGCTAGAAGCTTTGTTCACCCGTGGAATAATGAATGTAGCTCCCCGCCTCACCCTAACCCACCTTCTCTTTTTCCTATCTCTATTCCTCCTTTCTTCCACCACAGGTTGAGTACGAGCTCATTTCCATCCCTAAGGAAGTGCTGCGTCGTCAGATCCGCCAGGTGGCTCAGCTGTACGGGACCCCCAGGTATGACCACTCAGGCTGACCAGGTACCGCGATGCTCAATTCATAAAATTTATACCACACTATCCCTGAAGTCACTGAAAATATACACTAACTCAGAGTAAGGCTTGTGACCTCTATGTTATGGGACATGTTACTCTGTATTTCTCGTAACAGTAATTACTGAGTAGACGTTCTTTGTTGACGTGCTTTCAAACATTTAAT
>JAXIVD010004400.1:5000-32500 GCA_036785275.1 Cancer borealis | reverse complement strand
GTCCTTGCTGAGATCATTCGTGCCAGTCAGCCGCTGAGCTACGCCATCAGTGACGTCTTGTCCGAGAACTCAGACGAGCTGGCCACCTTCCTGGAGGTCAAGAATGACATCATAAGGGACACACTCGACATCGTGATTCGCCTCATCCAAGATACGTTGGCCATCAAGGGTAAAATCCTCGCCCGCCTGGGATCGTCAGGGCTGGATATTGGCGCCACTGTCTTCAACGCCGGCTTGAGGCTGGGTGGTGCCTTCGTGGAGTCTGCAGGAGGCATCGCCACCGCCTTAGGTAGTGGTGTGGGAGATCTCATCCGCGTGGGAGCCTCCGCCAACTTCCCTCCGCCTCCTGCTCTGCCAGGCATCGACCTCTCGTCTCTACTGTCACTCGACCTGACAAGGCTCTTCAACCCCGCCCCCTCCTACACCACCACATTAAAACCTTATCCACTGCCCTCTAAGCCACCCGTCACACCTGCACCATATACCACCAAGCCTTCTTATTCTTACGACCCGCCTGCCTCTCCAACCTACTCTTACGAGCCGCCAAACCAATCCGGATCCTACCTGCTGCCCACCCAATAGTCTGCTTCGTTCTCCTCATTCGTGAAGTTGTCATTCAAAGAAGGACGACACCTGGCCCTGCTCTGACAACTCGTGGAGCCAGGTGGTGAACTGGGGTCCTCAACTTACGTATTTGTGCTGCCATTTTGCTGAAAAAGATATTCGTAACCGCGTAATTAAGAGTGAGGCAGTGCTTACCAGCCTTTTAAATGACAGTCAGTGATCTGTGTGTCTCGTGCAGCCCTAGGGAGCTTGAAGGAAGGAACCTCAAACTCAGGTACTGCATGTGTCCCTCAAGACACTGCTTCCTTCCTTCAGCCCTCGCCAGTCACCCAAACAAGTGTAGTTGAGCTTCCACCAACAATGATAGAAAGCAGTCATTGCCGCTCAGTGTGGCGTTCAGAGACACCATGAACATATTCCGAGCAACATCCGCGGTCCGCTGAAAGTGGACGCCCAAGTCAGTATAATTTAAGAAACTTTATGTTCATTCCTGTCCCGTAGAGGTGTCAAATTATTTCCACGTTCAGTGTTCTTCAAGTTATGAGTGCGTTTTGCAACACCCACCTAATCTGTCCTCTTTGTAAAAGTGTAGTTTTTTTCTTTTTTGTGTGTGTGCGCGTGCGTGTGCCTGTGTGCATGTGTGCCAAGAATGCTTCTTCACTCTTAATCACTTCACTCCTACTCGTGATTTAACATTTTCTCATAATTCTTATAATTCTGTTTTTATGTAAATATATGTTTTGTTCATCAATAAGCAAGATTGTAATGTTTACCGTGTTATGTTATATATTTAGAGTGAGCGTGTCCTGTACCGTTCTTATGAAGATTATTTTTTATTATTGTAGTGTGTATGGAATTAGGCAGGGACGCCCACGCGAGCCTGGCACCCCACAGCACAACCGGGGTATATTTATTGGAGTGCTGAAGTATAGGATTTTAACAACTTGTTTCCCCTTTCAAGTTTGTAATTAGACACCTTACTTCTATGATAGGCATGACTTAATCTTATATTCATGGCTTTCTTGAGTTTAAATTAATTCGTTTCATAAACTTTTCATAGTAGCGACTGAGATGCTGTAAAAAAAAAGTGTCCAAACACAATTGCATCGCCTTCTACACCAAGAAGAACGGAACACTGAGATCCACTGAATGCAGTCACTCCCAAGGTGCCTGCAATGGGCCCGACCGCGTCGCCACCTGTTCCTGCCGTCAACGGTGTCTGTTACCTGTCTCATCTCATACCATAAACATGTTATGCATGACGGCTTTCTCTTTAACCTCTGGTATCTATCACAACAATGTGTAGACTCACAAACACCAAGGAAGAGTACCCAACACTTGGTAGCGATGTGTGGGGAGTAAAACATTTTTGTTGTTTTAATTACAGTGAAGATACTTTTAGAACAATGTTGATATTCCTTTCATAGCTCAAATTAAACTATTAACGTGGATATGCTGTGCATGTATTAGATAGGAAAGGAAAATACTCCCTAAAGCTTAATTCCCCATGGAGGAAAACCATAGCTGGTACCTCAGCAGGTTACCATGCCAACGCGCCTTCCCACTTGTTACTCTACTGCTATGACCTCAGAGTGCAAACACGTTACTCTCTTAAACACTGTGTTTTCACACGTCCTTCTATCTATCCTATCATCAATAAACACATCTCATCCTTCTAATTAAATTCACAAACAAAACGAAGTATCAGAACACACGGAAGTATAAGGTAGTTTAGTTGGCAACCATGAGTTTCCTTACCTGAGTCCCGCTGTGAACCCACGTCCCACCACATCCCACGGCTGGCGGCGACCAGTTTGTTGGTGTTGAGTGGAGGTGAGCTACGCGTGAGGAGCTTGCTGCTTCACTACAAAGAAAATAACCACCAAAACAATAGCTGCCTTGTGCCTCATGTGATGGTGGGTTGTCTGGGAAGCTCTGAGGTGTAGGAAGTGCCCTGCTACATCGTGTTGCTGATTGGTGGCGTCTACAGGATGGCTGGAAACACTCTTGAATGCAAATCGAGAACACGAGGCTGAAGAAGGCTCAGCAATTTGAAATGTTTACAATTCTATTGACTGAAATGCTTGATTGTTGTGAAGATCGTGATTTATCCATGAAGTTGTAGTTAAGTGTGGCTAGTGTCTTAAATGTCACTCACCGATAAGGAAAACATGTATATTATGGATTGGCCACTGTGATATATGAATCAGTCAACGTGGTATTGACAAGCCTGAAGTAAGAATTATAATAAAAAACAAGCCATGGGAGCGTGAGTGTAGCCTTGTCACCTGCCTGAGTCCTGCTACACAACTCAAGATGGGCTGGCTTGCCGCCTCCTTGGTGACCATGACTCTCATGCTCTCCGCTGCTGACCCTGGTGAGTCAAGGCTATGGATGTTAGTGAGTCTTGAGAACACCAAAACTCTATACTACTATAGTATATACTAGTTCATTCAAACGATAAATTCAGTGGTCTATAATGCGCTCATCCTCAATTTAGTTTTAGTTTTATGACACGTGGTGATTTAAATGCTGCAAAATTCTAAGTACTTTATTGTACATACTACTGTTTGTTCTGCCTCCAACACTTGATACGAGAGGGCATCATCATAAGGTGTTTGTCCCTTATTTCTGTCGTGATGCCAGATTTTAAGAAAAATTTTCTTCATGTAGTTAAACTTTGGAACTCGCTACCGACATATGTGGAATATACAGCCCTTGACACTTTCAAGAGGTGTTTGAGGGATTATTTTTTTGAGGTTTCGTTGTACAGGAAATCGAAACAAAAAGACAAGTCAAGAGGCACTAAACAATGACGAGAAGATTGGGTGATTGATGGTTTACTTGTAAAATTGTAGAAAATATCATAGTTTTGAAAGCTCCGTCTGAAATACCAGAAATAATGACCGTAACGACGCCTTCCTTCCGGTGGTGCGTGTAATAGGTGGTCTTCCCACTTCCTCTTGCTTATCCTCGCAACTCTCTGCCAAACCATTTCACGTTCGTTTCAGCCTTCTAATAAATTCCATCATTCATATCTAACATACTGGTTGTTCTCTGCCGTGGGTTTATCCACCAAACAATGTACGTGTCTATGTTGTGGGATGAGTCACCTTTCAAGCTTAATAGAGCAGGTGTTGTTCCGTTGTTGGTTAGGCGGCGGAGCTTCATTTTTCCCGGTGTAGAGGTAAGACGAGGGAGCCGAGGCCATACGTCTGGCATGGCCGTCATCAAGTGGCCTGAGGGCGTTGTTAGCTCCATGGCTGGTTAGGTGTTGTGTTGTTTACTTCATCGGATTGTCATCTCATTTTTTTTTCTTATCAAGGTGAACTTCGAGAGTCACAATGTTTGGCGACTAGATTCTTGCTTATCAACAGACAGGAAGTGTTAATGTTGATTTGGCAGTGACTTCCAAATGTGGGTATTGTTTTTATCCCTTGATGGTCTATTATTCTTTGTTCACCCGTGAGTTTTTTAGATATTGTTATGTGGGGAGTAGTTACATATAAGTATTTGTACATCAAGGGGTTCATATCTGATGTTCCTTGTGTGCAGCATATGGAGTCACTATATATACATATTTTCATTGGTTTACTGTGTTTATGGAAGGCCGTAAAGATCCTAAAATGACAGTGACAACCTTATTATAGCTTCAAATGCACCTCAAGGGGTGTTGAGAGTTGTGGTTGACGTGGCCTGACCCGCCGCAGGTTGTGGGAATGGTAAGGAAGAGACTTCAAGTGAGGGTGTGCAGATTTTGGGTAGGCAACAGGTGGTACGCGCTCATCTGCTGCTTCGTCTCAGTTCAGTAAACAGGGAACTTGCGAAAGATACGATGGTATTGGAGTTAAAGTGTTCTCTTCACTCCGTAACTTGTGGATGAGTCAGTCAGCGCTAGAGAGTCCCCTGAAGTGGTTGCATTCCACACTAGTCTGACCGTACCACTCCCACCACCGTACCGTTACCTCTCCTCCCTGCGGGCACCCACCCCACCTTCCTCTTCTCACCACCCTGTTGCCTCTTCTCCCGTCATCTTCCTCGAATGAAAACTCCCACGCCAGCACGATTGTAGTATTTCATGTAACCTGTTGTTCCTGTAGCTATGGTGTACCTGATGCGGTAGTGTATCCCACGGTCCAGCGGAATTTCATCAGGTTTTTTTTGTTTGTTTACTTTTCGTTTTTTTTATTTTATTTTATTTGTGTGTGTGTGTGTGTGTGTGTGTGTGTGTGTGTGTGTGTGTGTGTGTGTGTGTGTGTGTGTGTGTGTGTGTGTCTTACAGTAATTTCCTATATTTCACTTAGCACCTTGACTTCATGTCCTGACTTTTGACCCAATGAGTCAAACTTGGCATTTCGTATAATGGCTAGAATGTTCCCTACTTAAAATATATATGTATATATATATATATATATATATATATATATATATATATATATATATATATATATATATATATATATTGTATTAGTGCTATTACAACTGCAATTACTTAACACTAGTGTTGGCTACAGGGATGCTATTATTATATTCCCTGCAGGTCGTAAATGACGGTACAAGAGGTCTGGGAATCACCTCTATATTCTCTCCTACGCAAAGAAGAGGTGCGCGCACACACACACACACACACACACACACACACACACACACACACACACACACGGAGTGAGAGAGAGAATAATGATAATATATACTTTATTTAGTCTTGTGTAATACAGAAAAGAAACTTGCTTTGGATTGGGCTCTTACTTCTATCATAAGGAACATACTTATAAAACTACAGGATATACATGTAAAATTACAGTACAACACATGAATATACTTATTGATTAAAATGATCAGGATATTCATTGAACTGTCTCCAGCAGTTTTTTTTTTTTATGTCGCTAGAGTTGTAGTCCTTGGCCCATTTCCTTTTCTCAGAAACATTGTAATTCTCTCAATGCTATCTTGCCTCTTTACCTTAAATATTTAATAAATATTCCTTAATTCTGATGCTCTACCTTGCAGAAAATGTCCCTAGCATATAGTACTATTTCCTTCTTTTCTCTGGCCTTATAATGCCCAAACAACCTGTGAGTGCCTCACTTGACCCACTCATCAACCACTTCACAATGCACACCCCTCCTCTCTTAGACATTCCACCATCATTAACGAACTGTCAGTACAATAATATATATATATATATATATATATATATATATATATATATATATATATATAAATAATATATATATATATATATATATATATAAATAATATATATATATATATATAAATAATATATATATATATATATATATATATATATATATATATATATATATATATATATATATATATATATATATGTAGTATGTATGTATGTATGTATGTATGTATGTATGTATGTATATCCTCTCCTCGAAAGTACACTACTACCTTGTTGTGGTGAGAAGGCTTGGTACATTATTAAAAAACAACAACAAGAGGAACTAAGCAAGACAGATCCACTGGGCTCCCCTTCCAAAATGCACTATGCCAGCTTGGCATGGTATCTGGCTATATCTTCAACAACCATGCAAGCCAAATCCTTATAATGGCCCCATGTTCCCAGCAGCTGTAATATATCCTATTTTTAAAACACTGAGAAATTAATCTAAAATCAGAGAGCTGCAGCCAGGGATCAAATCCATGACATGACAGGACACTCAATGCATACAATGACTTAATCCGTTAGGCCATAATGATCACCAAGATCATTGTGGAGTTTAGTGAATGTTGACTGTCATGTCACTTCACAAATTTTCCTCTTCTTTTTAGATAAATTTCTGGTGTTTCTACACTCCTTTCTTATATATAGTAGCATCTCCAGAATTAACTACAGATCGAGATCCCAGTGGTATAATACATTTTTCTTTCTTCAAACCATATTTCTTCATTCAAGCTCTTCACTTCCATCACTGTAATGCTTCGTGTTTTGAAACGCTGAGAAATTGATCTAAAATTGGTAGCCATGAGAGGGCTCCATCCATGGATCGAACTCCTGACAAGACACTTAACATATACACATCTTACTAGACAAACAATAATGATCACCAAGGTATCTTGTGTAAATCCTTACTTCTTCTATCATGTCATTTGCACACTATACACTAAAAACAGTATTGGTGCCAACACTGATTCCTGTGTTGCTCCACTATTCACTTCCCTCTATTCTGACTTTTCATCCTTTACTAATGTTCTCATTCATCTTCCTTTTAGGTAGTTTTCCATTCAGTCCTCCAATGTTTTCCAACTTCTATTATAATCTGCTGCGTGGAACCTTATCAAATACCAATTTTTAAAAGTAAATATATGCAATCCGCCCATCATTCCTGTGTTATATAAAAACTTAATGAGGTAATGAAGAATAACCTTTCAGTTCTGAATCCAAATTGTCTATTTGTTAATTTTCCTCTTTCTAAGTAATCCATCCATTGTTTCTTGATAACTTTTCACCCCCCGTACAGACTCCTAGCCACATAAATGGTTCTCCTTTGTTTCCATTTTTGTACTTTGTTATTATGTCGGCTTTTTTCCATTCTTTGGGAACTTTTATGTTTTTAGTAAACGGTCAATTATATCATAAATTGGCTCAGCCATTTGTTGTCTGCACTCCTTCGAGATATATCTTGATACTTCATCTGGCCTTATTCCTTTTCTTTTTTCCAAGTTCTTCATCATATCCTGTATCTTCTCTCTATTTACCCTGATTTCCAATATATTATTTTTTCTCTCTGCTCCTGTGGCTTTATAAAATCAGATTATGTTGTAAACACTTTTCTGAAAATTTTTATTTTCTACTTCATTCATTTTCCTTCAGATCCTCATATACTTCCTCATTCTCATTCAATCGCGCTATAACTTCTTTATTTATTATTTTTCCATTAATAAATCCACTGCACAGCTTCAGTTCTTCCTTACACTTGTCAACTATATCCTTTTTATATCTCTACTCCTCCCTTCTTATCCTCACACATTCATTCCCTGCTAGTTTATATTCTTCTTTCATTCTTTGAATTGTTTTTTATTCATTCTCTTCCATGCTTTATCCATTTTAATTTGTGTTCTTTCTTACTTTCCATTAAACCATTATTTATTTTCTTTTACTTTATAAAATGGAATGTGTGTGCTGGACTAGTGATCAGCCATTGCCGTACCAGAAAGAGCTCAGAGTTCAAAGAGATAGATTTATGGGTAAGGTTAAGACCACTCACATATCACACACACCCATCCCTTTGCTTTAGGATGACAATAACTGCTCCCTGTCAGTGAAAAATCCATAGCGACCTGAGCAGGCTTCGAACCCACGCCTTGCCGAGTAACAGGCGAGAATTGTTAACCACTGGACCATGGGAGTGGTGTGCGTGTGTATGAATTCTAGCCATTCACATCTTATGTTACAAAAATTAACTGTTTGAACTCATAAACTTCATCTTAAAAATACAACCTAAAATTTAGCTTTTCAGATCAAGAGACTGAAACATTAATGAAGATGTATTTCAGATGGTGAAGTGTGTCACCTGCACAACTATGTTTCATCGTGTGTGCTCAACATCTTGGAGGAACACATTGAAGCCACTGCCATCATCAACCATTGCCATGTGCCCCTTGACATCACCTTCCTCATTGTTGTGAGTCACTTGGGTTCTCAGTGTTGGTGTTGTTTACTACTGTTGCTCTGTTGATATACAATAGATATTTCACTGTACTTGCAAGGTATTGAAATATAATCTTTAGGCATAGATTGATTGAGATTATGATTGCTAAATTTATCTGCTCATTGAAAAGTGACTTGATAGAACAATTGTACTGATTTTGCTAAATTCATCTGCTTATAACAAAAAGTGCACTTACTGAAACATTTGTATATAATATCACATGGAGGAAAATCACCAGGTTTTGACTAGTTCAGTCTTAGAGATGATGATAAAGCTCTGTGCCTCTTGAGAAATAACAGGAAGCTCTGACATAGAGCATTCTATTATTATGTTGCTAAATGTGCAGAATTAGTCTTTCATGGATGCTGCCTGTCCACCGCACTTGTTTTGTTTCTCTTGTAGTATAAGTATTCTGTGCTAGATTTTTTACCCATGACATCAGTAGGCTTCATGGAGGCCTTAGATGGTCAGCCTCCGCCCATTAGTAGCACAGGTTAGATTTTTTTTTTTAAGTGACGCCTCGTTTCATATAGAGAGGCTCATGCTGCCAGTGGAAGCTCCTCGCGCATATAGCATTGCAGTCCCGTCAAGGATAGTGTTATGGCAGCATGTGGGTGATCTTAGGCCACTCAGTGGTAGTAGCAAAGAAAAGTGGCCAGCACATGCCGGGGCTCGAACGCGAGACCCTGAGCTGGTAAATGACAGTAATGGATATGACACTATGTACACTGGATCCTCATTTTATATATATATATATATATATATATATAATATATATATATATATATATATATATATATATATATATATATATATATATATATATATATATATATATATATATAGACTGTGAATTTACAGGTGTGCAATGAACATAGTTATACAAGTTTCTCCCTGTATACATCCCAAACTCACAATAACGTGAGTGTTGGCCAACCAGTATTGTGCAAGGCAAAGAGCACCACTTTCCTGCCATAGCTATCCATAAGCACACACATCAGTCTCACATTTATATTGGCACTGTAGCCTTCTCCTCAATCCCAGACTCACTGCTGCCAAGTAAATTGTGCCACCCATTGTGATATATTTGTCAAACCATGATCCATATTTTTTGTGAGGCAAGACTTGATGCCGTCTACGCTCTACCTACAAGCCTCAATCTCTTAAAGCAGAATTTTGTGCCATTGCCACGGCGATATTTTCATCAAAGCAATTATCAAACACGTTTGAAAGATCTTGTTGCCATAAGCAAAATGTGATGAAGTACTTCAAGAAGTGTCAGGTTGGCAGTGGCTGGAGAGTCACCACAGACCGATAGCTCTTACAACAAAACTTAAGTGTGTATCGATGATCAATAGCTTCTATTTTCTCAGCTAGGATCGATACTTTCCTCTTCTTCACACTGAAAGCCTGATGAGATTTCATGACAATACTTTACCAGACAGGGTGAAATAAATGAGGTCAAAACAAGCATTGTGGTGAGATGCTGTAAATTTGCTTTTCTAATGGTGCTTCTCTCTAAGAATTTTTCTTTTTCATATTCTTTTCCACTTCACTATGATATATTTTTTTCAGATATTGTCCAGTGTGAGTTTGTATCTGGTACATGAAGAGTCACTAGCACAGTGTTTATAGTGAGGCGATTGTAGCAGATATAGTTGTGAGAATGGTTGGTCTGTGTTATGGGCCTTCTGTGTCAGATTATTTTGGTGGCTTTTGAGGCATTTTGCTGATGTTTTAGGTGTAGTATGCAGGGTGTATTTGAAACCTTGTTAGAAAAAATGTTCAAGTGCATTGAAAAATGTAGTATCAACCTTTTCTGTATGTTAATTCCGTTATTTCTCCTGACATCAGTACCAGTACCAGAACAGCACTCGGCACAGCTGGAAGTACACCTTCGTGACCTCCAATCAGAATGAGCGGGTATTGATCCCTGGCCTCTTGCTGCCCAGTGCCCCGCATGCTCCAGTGTTCTTGTATGCTCGTGTGCCTGAAAAAGAGTTCAACCTGCACAATTCTTCCTTTGTGGCTATTCAGGTAAGGAAATGTGATGCATAGACTTGACCATCATTGTTTAGATATCATTATACCATCTAGACTTCCGTGTATGCAATTAGATGCATAATTAGAGGCTTGGCCACCTTGAATTTCAGCAAGTATTGCTGATTTGACATTCTACCAGAGTACTTGATTTAATTATCATTTGAATGTAGTACAAGAGTGAAGAAAATTATTTATAATATACCTCTTTTCTTAATTTCTGGTCTTCACTTTTAAAATTTTTAATTGATGTCCCTATTACCATTTATTATTGTTCTTTGATGGATTTGTCCTTTCTGAAAAGCCCTTCAAAAGGAATGTCCCCACTGTACCTTATCCATAAATAACTTGTAAATGTATGCCTCCTTTTCATCTATTCTGTTGCATACCATTCCACAATGTAAAGAGGTATTCCTTTCATTTGTACCCTTCACTAACTCCTACATATCTTATTGGGCTTTATAATTAGCAATTCTATGGATATATCAATATATTATCAGGGTGTCTGCATTCTCAGGCCTCATTCATTGCTGAGCTGGGTCGTGACAAATGGGAGGAGGCCGACTTCCTCAATCACACCGTGTTCATCTCACCCTCCAATGACTGCCACTTCACCAGGGATGGCAAGGACCCCATACCATGGATTATAGGTGATAAGGCCTACACGTAACATTGTGTTGCTGCTTTAGGAGGATCATGTTAATAATGTCCCATAAAATAAGGAGCTTTATCATATTTAAGTGTAGTGTCGTGAAGATTTGAAGGTAAGACAAAGCAGAATTCTCTCTATGCATATGCAGGATGGATGTATATACCATCAATTGATCATTTAGCCTTCTCATACAGTAAACCTGACATTCGGCTACTACACATGCTCAGCAAAACTGATTTTTAAACTTTAGTATGCAAAAAAGCCAGTAATCTACATTTTCTTACCCTTCAAACATTATTGAACATTTATTAACTTTAGCAAATTGTTTTCAGTCCCTGTTCAATTAAATGTCATGCACTAACAGAATAGTATTTAAATAATGTTTTTGCTTATTTCCAACATTTACTTGCCTTTAATTTTCAAGATTCATATTTTTGTGTACTGATCAATATGTTTTCATCAGGTTACTAGATTCTACTCGGTGGTGGAATAAATGTTTTTTTTCCATAACAGTTTAATCATAACTATACACAAGACACTATTGAACTTAATATAAAATTGTTTCCAGGTGGTTTGTTTGGTGTTGTTGTTCTCTCCGGATTGCTTGGTGGTGGGTATCATCTCTACCGCAAGAGAAAGATGGCAGCTGACCAGTTGGCTCTGGTATCTGCAATGGAGGTGGGGATTCCAGGGGCTCAGCCTTATCAGGTGAGTCATATGCTGCTCTTCTTTCTGTAAGTATAGACATATAGATATGGAGAGAATGGAAGAAGATCGGTAGGTTAAGAAGATCATTGGATCAGATGAGAGAGAGAGAGAGAGAGGAGAGAGAGAGAGAGAGAGAAGAGAGAAGAGAAGAGAGAGAGAGAGAGAAGAGAGAGAAGAGAGAGAGAAGAGAGAGAGAAGAGAGAGAAGAGAGAGAAGAGAGAGAAGAGAAGAGAGAGAGAGAAGAGAAGAGAGAGAGAGAAGAGAAGAGAGAGAGAGAAGAGAGAGAGAGAAGAGAAGAGAGAGAGAGAAGAGAAGAGAGAGAGAGAAGAGAAGAGAGAGAGAGAGAAGAGAGAGAGAGAGAGAAGAGAGAGAGAGAGAGAAGAGAGAGAGAAGAGAGAAGAGAGAGAGAAGAGAGAGAGAAGAGAGAGAGAGAGAGAGAGAGAGAGAGAGAGAGAGAGAGAGAGAGAGAGAGAGAGACTAGACAGGAGATGAGATATTGGTGGGTTGCAGTGCGTTAAGGAGTGAGAGAGAGTGGCGGGTAGTGTGTTGTCTCTGCCCGCTGCAGTGAGCTAGTGATCTCGCGCATGCACACCTCCGCCCGGGACACACTATCCTGGCTGGACACTTCACACTGCTACACCGGTACTCTCCTAATGAGAGAAAAAAAGAGCTAATCATCTTTGTCACTAATTCTTTATCATCCATTCTTTCCATACGCCCAAACTTCCTGCTTTGCTCGACCAACTGATTCTCTTATAACAGTTCTCCTGCCCACTTTCTCATCTCCCACACATATTTCTCGAACACCTCATCTTCGTTAGTTAAATTTAATTTCTCTCTACTCCTACTCCAAGCAATGTAGGTGGCACCACTACTACTCCTTACAACTTTTTTACCCTTTTCTAAAACCAAACTCACTGCTCATCACAAATCACTCTGTACTCTCCCATACACTTTACTTGCAACATTCAATAGGTTTATATTCCTATAACTAGTACATTCACACCTACCGCCTTTACCTTTATATAAGGGAACCACACATGCCTATGCCTAGTCAATTGGCACCAAATTGCATACATTCAACAATCTTACTAACCACTCAACCACAATCGCTCCACCACTTCTCAAACATTTCCTTTCTCTCATCTCCTTTACTGGTTCCTGCACTTCCTCCTTTGCCATTCAACTCTCCTAGCACATGTAGTCTTTGTTTCCTTCCAGCTGCAACAATCTCAGCTTCCCTAATACCTTCTACATTCAGCAATCTTTCAAAATGCTCTGTCCATCTCTTCTTATTCAACATCCTAACATCCTCTGTCTTCACTTTCACTTCTCGCAGATGCTCTCTTCCGCGTCCTCTTTACCTCCTAAAATGTGATATTCTCTTGGAAGTTCTCCTACCCAAACTCATCTCACTTTTGCATCTCACACAACCCTTTTAGCTCGAATTCTATTTTATTCATATCCCTCATATGATATCATCCTTCCTTTGCTGCTAAACTTGAAGTGCATGCCTGTTTTCAGCTATAGCCCTGCTTACTTCCTCACACCACCCTTCACTAACTTTTCTCCTCCCACCACCCACACATCTTTTCTGCACATACCACCACAACATTCTTAAAAAACTGACATTTTTTCTCTACATCACTATTCTCTTGCTCTTTCACTGCATTCCACTCACGTTCCATCTTGCCCTAATACTTAATCACCAATTTTCTCTCAGATGGAAACTGTTGCTGAGCAAAGTGCGGGTGAGCAAACTTCATCTGGGGAACCCTCGAGCCAAGAAAAAGCAACAGGTGATGGCGGCACAAGTGGAACAGAAGACAACATCATGAAGAGGGCAAAGCTACCAGGTCAAGGAACCAGCAAGGAAGAACCTAGTGGAAGAAAAGGTTTCAAATTTGGAAGATTAAAGGAAGAAACTAGTTTTCAGGTTAATACAGCAGAGTTGGATGATTCTTCAGTCATCATTGCTAATCCGGCATTTCAAGACGAAAATAACCAAGTACAGAAACAAGTTGATGCGATAAAGCAGGAACAAGCAGACAAGTTTAGTTTATCATCACAAAACCAGAAACTTACCCAAGGGGGAGGCATAGTGAACCAGATGTATCAGGAAGGGATGGATGCTCCCCATCAGTGGCAGGAAGATGAAGAAAAAAACCAGGAGGTGTTGGATGACGTGACAGCGAGTGATGACTGCAAAGTGGAAACTGATGAAAGGTTAGTGTTTGCATATCATCATCTATCTATTGTAACAGGCTGACATTACTTAAAGCTGGGTTGCTGAGATAAGTTGGCCATATACATGCATTCACGTGTACTCCTTTGGCCTTTAGGGGAAAAAGGATTAATCATCACCAAACCACAAGGAAGGGCAGGTCTACGATTCTCTACCAATATTTTGAAAAATAATATTTTTGGCGTGGCTCACAAACAGTACCGTAGCCTTCCATCTCCTGATACACTAAAACCTTATTTGGGGAAGACCTTGGCTGAATTAGCTGAAAGTCTGAATGATCCGATTATTACCTCTCTAGCCCCTCCACACAATAAGAACTCGCTAAAACATGTCAAAACAGTACAGATTGTAGTACAGTACTTGTAATCACCAAAACATGGCTGATACTGGTCTTGAAATGCAGTACGTACTAAACTCTGTTAAGCCCTGTCTGTCCATAACAAAGCTCACGATATGGTGACAGCCTCGTCTCATCATGGCGTCTGATAGCTAATCCACTGGAAGCCATATCTTTTCTTTTACTAAATCAGTTTCCTAGGAGTTAGGTGCCTTGTGTCGTCTCCACCAGTTTTTCTCCCCCTACCAGTTGCTGACTCTGTATAGGGACCTTACCCACCCCTGTTTGGAGTATGTATCTCACTTATGTTTGGGCTCCCTGCACAGAAGCTTCTTATCTTATTGACTCCTCCACAATGTTGCATTGCTTGCTATCTTCTACCGTTATTTTCATGTTAACTGTTCTTCTGTATTTACTAACTGCATGCCTCCCGTGGCTTTACCAGACACGATATTCTACTTGCTCTGAATCCTATTCTGTCCATCTCCCTTATGCAAGAGTTACCAGTATCCTCACTTTTTTTTCCCTTCTACCGGTAAATTCTGAAACTTTCTACCTGAATCTGTATTTCCACCTTCCTACTACTTGAATTAATTTAAGAGAGGAGTATTAAGACACTTGCCAGCCTAATTTGGCCTCCCTATTTTTATAACTTTTTTTCTTTAGGGAATTGGCAATACAAGTGGGCCTTTATTATTGCACTTCTTATTGCTCTTGGCCAGTATTAAAAGAGTAGGCCACATCTATATAGCCCTGATAGGTTAATAAGAACCTGATTGCCGCTCAGCTAATTTGTCAAACCTGTGAATTTTTTGTTCCCTGCAAACAAGATTATATGAGTTTTACAATACAGGAATACTATAACAAATTACAAACCTTATTTTTTCTCTCATGCACAGCCTTGAGGGAAGCAGCCAGGTGGGGCAAGGGGCTCGGAGGAAGGTGCGTGGAGCCGTCTCATCCTCCACCATGGTGACAGCCAAAGCAGGTGATGACGTGGACTCCCAGAAGTGTTTATGATGGATACCTGGAACACGAGGCATAATGGCAAATCAGGATTCATAAAACAATATGGAATGAGATCCAAGTAATTAAATGATAAGCCATATACATATATCTATATTTTGTACTTGCAATTTCTGTACATAAAAAGTGAATTGGAACTGATGCAATCAAATTTGTCATTAATGTAAATTATATAATTTTACAACAAACTGCAAGCTTGCAAAATGTTTATCATAAGTTGACAAATGTAATAAATGATTGTTAATGTGCTAATACAGTACATATTTTTAATAGTTTGATCATGGCCAGGAGTGATTTTAAAGGTGCCGTAGCAGATGTTACAACCAGTTCAGGTTTATTACTCCTATGTTGTTTTCCTTATTGAGTAAATGCATCACTTTCAAATAGAAAATGCTTGCATCAGTTTTGGTCTAATTATTTTGTCCAAATCGAATGTTAAAGTGATGAAGTACATTATCTGGTAAAGTTACTACATATTTCTGTTATTAATGGAAATGCAAGGATCCACTGGGTGAAAAATTGTGAAGGTTGTCTTCCTACATGGCTCAGGGTGATGCAAGTCATAATAATAGTGGTATTTCAAGTCGAGGCATTAAGCTGAAGCAAGAGTTGATGCAGCTCCTACGAAGGCCCACGTGATAACCTTGAGGTGGGGGGGAGTTTTTATTTAGCATTTTTATTTATGTGCACATGTATTTATTATAATTTTAAACTGCATTTATTTAAATTACCTTGCTTGGTAATGGTTTAAAGCTGATGTAAATATGCATTTTTCATCCAAATAAATGTTTTATACAACATTGAAGTTTTTAATAAATCCATAGAAAACTTTACTATTAGTGTACTACAGCCATCAGCATCACACAATAAAACATTTAGTCTATTCTTTTAAAATTTTTGCAAAGAACTATTCAGATTTTAAGAAACATGAATAATCTGTTAGTGAAGAAAAGAATAAATCTCACTCCCACTACACATTGATTTCCTCACTCATCTCGCACCAACCTCTCTCGGCTGCTAAACCACACTGCAATGTCCCTTACTGAACAGGCACCCCTCACCCTTTCACCTTTTCAGCATCTTAAGTTTAAGAAGACAACCTGATTTTAAAGATTTAAGAATAGTAGACGGAGAAACATGAATGAAAATGATGATGTACAGGGCGGATCTACCTGACAAACTCACCGGGCAAAAAATCACCCGATTGATATTAATTGAACTTTGGAAAGCTTATGAAACCTTTATGGGGCTAAGTAAGAGGAGTCTATATGTATGTGCTTATGCATGCCTTGGCTACCCACATTTAGGGTGGTGGCCTAATAGCTAGCGGTCAGGCATACCAGCTCAGGGTCCTGCGTTTGAGCCCTGGCACGTGCTGGCCACTTTTCTACGGTAATACCTCCGAGTGGCCTAAGATCACCTACATGCTGCCATAACACTATCCTCGACGGGATTTCAAAGCTGTATGTACAAGGAGCTTCCGCTGGCAGCAGGAGCCTCTCTATATGAAACGAGATGTCACTTAAAAAATCTAAACCGTGCTACTAACGGGTGGAGGCCGACCATCTAAGGCCTCCATTGAGCCTACTGGCGCCATGGGTAAAGAATAAAAAAAACAAAAACAAAAAAAACATTGATATATAGATGAAACCTTATTTGAAACTTGCTACTGAAGGCTATTTATTTTTTTCACGCAAAGGAATGAGACAACTTGCCTCTCCCCGCTTGGACAATAAATGATACACCACTTAAAGGGTGGGTAGCCAAGACAGACATTCACAAAGTACATACATTCACATGTGTTCCCTCGCATCTTTTGCATCTTCGTCTCTTTGCTCAGCAAAGTGGCAACTCAAAAACAGTCATCTGGATGAAACCAAGATGTAAGTGTATTTTCTTTATCATATAGGATGACTCGAGCTGAACACTTACCTCCCTGAATTAAGGTCCACCACACTGCAACTAGAAGAGAGAGTGACTACAAATGTTGTTCACTCAATTCCAGTTCCAGGAGAGTTCTGACTGTTATGCCATCTGAAACAAAGGTTTATCTGATAAGGTAAGGCATTGTTGTGTGATAAAGTATTACATTAAATGCTTGAACTGTATTATATGAAGAAAAAAGATCTTATAGTTGTACTTAATCCTTTTCACTTCCTATAGTTTTACATTATAAAAACAGACAGTAAGTGTTAGGTCCACAGGCGCTGCCTTGTGTAGGTCAACTGGCCTTTTGCAGCCTCCTTATTTTCTTATGTTCTTATAAGCAATGGATGATCATTTCTTCAACAGATGGACTACACACTGCTTTCAGTTTAGATTGCAGCCCCAAGGTAAGAACATGAATTATAAGGGGATTCACATCTTACATACTGTACAGGGCGCGACTGCCAAACTACCATTCACTGTGATTCCTTTAAGGAATCACAGGTTAAATCCTTATATTCTTCACACTCGTTCGACTATTAAATACCCTGTTAATTTTAGAGTAGGGACAATTAGCTGAGGGATGATGGGAAGAAGTATAAGTGCCGTTAATGTAAAAACTCGTGACGTCACTCGAATCGAGCGGTATATAAAGTAGCGTGACCGCGTGGTACAGTCTCTTGTGCATAGACTCTGCTCCAGACAAGCTCCCGAGAGGACCAGCAAATGACTGTCTTCTGTGATTGCTGGAGTATCTGAGGCTGCATGTGGAGTTGCCTTGAACAAATGGACGAAGGCAAGAAGGACAGAGTGACACGCGGACATCAGTGCAGTGAGTGTATTTTGGCTACTTCCCCATTAGTCCCCTCACGTAATTAGGATTAGCTAGGTATTTTGTTGTGTGTGTTATTATGTGGTGTATGACAATTTATGGTTTGTGTAGTGTAATATGTCGTGGGTGGTAAGATAAGTGTTTGTAAGAGCACCACCACGAATACAGCAAGTTGTGTTTCTTATTCATCACTAAGTAAAGTCTGTTTTTATTTTACTCTTTTCTTTTCTTTCATCGGCCAGGGAAAGGACCTAATAGTAGTAGTAGCAGTGGTACAGGTGAATATAGGTAGTGGTGACAGTGTCGATGCCAAGTGGTATCGTGGTGGCAGCTGAGAGGTGAGAGTCAATACCAATCAGTACACATACTAAGTGAAATAGTTCCAAATCAGGCATCTTTATTTTCCATAGTATTCAGAATATAACAGTTCAGAGGTGCCCCAAAGTTTTATTGTCTGTTATCCCACATGAGTACTTATATGACAATGAACACTACACATTGCAACTTCTTTTGTGAAAAAAATTGAAATTGTTATTGTAGATACACGTTTAGATATCTCTACTGAAATTGTATGAGCTTTTAGCAGTGTCATAGGAATTTTGATCAAATGTCAAAACTTTAATGTTATAGCAAAATTAGATAGTTAAGCTTAAACTTTTTGTTTTCTATGAATACTAACACTAATTTTTTAGCGGTAACATATCTATTTGTTATTTGTAAGTTTTCTGAAGTTCATCCCGGTTAAACTTGCATCTGAGCCACAAAGCAGGAGCTGTGAAGCCATCAGAAACGCGTCAACGAGCATAGAGTAGAAGCAAACAGTGTTGATGCTCTGTAGCCAGGAGTCTTTATACGGAGGCCGAGGGTAACAAGGGCGTGGCGACCACTCTTATCAGAGCATCGGCTGGGTTTCGTGTCCATGTTGCTCCTTTAATTGACATTGTACGGAATTAACCCCACATTATAATTAATAACCCACAGCGACGGGAGTGTAATTAGCATGTACCCGAGGGCACAACAGCAAATTTGACGCCTCCGACCCCCAGCCCAGAGGAGCAGCGGCCGCCTCCAGGGTTCTCCGTTAGGGTTTCTTACTCCTTCCCGAGGGGCGACACACAACACTGATGGTCCACAGAGCACCTGACCTCACCACGCCCACACGCCCTCTCCGTCCCGCCATGAAAAGCAAGACTGTTCATTGGTCGTGGTGTCGTGATTCCTTGTGGTGGTTGTGGTGATTTGGGGATGATGAGTGGCGGTGATTGTAGTGATGAAAGGTTGTGATTGTGGTAGTTGTGAAATGCTAGATGTCACTAGTACTATATGTAGTGTTTTTTTGAATTGAGAGAGAGAGAGAGAGAGAGAGAAGAGAGAGAGAGAGAGAGAGAGAGAGAGAGAGAGAGAGAGAGAGAGAGAGAGAGAGAGAGAGAGAGAGAGAGAGAGAGAGAGAGAGAGAGAGAGAGAGAGAGAGAGAGAGAGAGAGAGAGAGAGAGAGAGAGAGAGAGAGAGAGAGAGAGATGGGGATGGGGGGAGGGACAGAGACAACCGGAGAGACACAGAAACCTTTTTACTAATAAGGAGGCGGTTATGGCAAAGTCTAACGCACCGACCCCCGCATTCCTACCCACAAGAGACGATCGGACACAACACAGGCGAACCTTATGGACTACTTCGTCTTAAAGCGGCAACGTTACAAGACACACTTAAAAAAAGAAAAAAAAACCCGGCAGCGACTTCCTCAGAGCTCCCTTCTCTCCCTTCCACTATCCTCCCCTGTTAGTCCCGCCTCGGATATAATCTAATTAACAAGGATCGCCTAAGTGGCCGCAGGGGACTGGTCATGTTGATAATTACAAGGTAGGTCAGAGGCTGCTGCTGTCACCTCGTTACGGACGCTCTTCTCTCTACCTCATCCCGTAACCCGAGAAGTCAAAGAGCTACATCGGTGTGTGTGTGTGTGTGTGTGTGTGTGTGTGTGTGTGTGTGTGTGTGTGTGTGTGTGTTTGTGTGTGTGTGTGTGTGTGTGTGTGTGTGTGTGTGTGTGTGTGTTCACTGTCACAGTCTGCTGATGGTCTCTCTCGAGACAGCCGGCCGTCCCCCTATGGAAAGAGCTCAGAGCTCATAGTGACCAATCTTTGGGTTGGACCGAGACCACTCACACACAACACACCGGGACAGCGAGGTCACAACCCCTCGACTTACATCCCGTACCTACTCACTGCTAGGTGAACAGGGGCTACACGTGAAAGGAGACACAACCAAATTATCTCCGTCCGCCCAGGGGATCGAACCCTGACCCCCTTGGTTGTGAGCCGAGTGCGCTAACCACTACGCTAGCGGACCGTGTGTGTGTGTGTGTGTGTGTGTGTGTGTGTGTGTGTGTGTGTGTGTGTGTGTGTGTGTGTGTGTGTGTGTGTGTGTGTGTGTGTGTGTGTGTGTGTGTGTGTGTGTGTGTGTGTGTGTGTCTCTCTCTCTCTCTATCCGCCTTTGTCAGTTTGTGGATTTTTTTTCTCTATACATTCACACACAAATTTATAAATGTTCAATCCCATGCTTCTTTCGAATTCGTGCGAGTGACGGTGTGAGAGAGATGTTGATGCCCATAGGCTGTAGGCTTCATGAGGAGAGGAAAGAGGAGCGTAAAAAAGGTGAAAATATAAAGTTATCATTGATGCATAAAGTAAAACATCGCCTGGAAAACAGTAAGGGCTGAAGCTAAGAATAACGAATACAAAATTAGAATTAATGTTTTCTTGCCTGTCCAAAACCGATGACTTTTGTGGAGAACGTCCTGTGATTAGGTGATTATCAAGATGCATACCAAATCATGCTGTTAGGAACGCTGATAAGAAGAAAAGGCGAGGAAGGAAATAATTATACGGTGGTCGAAGGGGGGTACAAAAATAATTGGAAAGTTATTCATTCAAACCTTGCCAGGAAGAAGCTGAAGAAATCTTTGTTTTGATTGGCCACTAACGTTCCCAATCTTACCATAATTTTTTCTTCTCTCTCCCCATTCAAGCTTATCACTGCAATGACTATCAAGGCAACATTATATCGAGTCAGCATCAGAGGGAGCCATCGCGGAGCTGGCATACCATCCCACACGCTGGGGTGACTGATCCTCGCTGATGACACGTCAGCACTCAAACACTGTATCTCTGATCGGCTCAGGCCTGCCAAGAGACGCTAAGTGTTGGGTGTTCCCCACACGGTGGCACAATTACTGTGATCATCATCTTTCTCCAAATCTTTTACGATTTTCTTGGTGTTCCTTATAGGTTTAGAGGCGAACATAGACTCCTCCGTCGCCTGTCTTCCTGCGTCAGTTAAAACAAGTGTTGGCTGCGCCCTTTGATTAACGCCCTTGTCGTGGACACCACGCGGCGAGGGTGTATCCAGGTGAGGAAATCCCGCTTCTTACCACACCCCTGGGAGCCTCGGACGCGGCAGGAAACACTCATCACACAAGGCTGTCGCTGAGGGGCATCACTTCTTGTTAGTTATATTTTTGGTTGATATCGATTGGGCGGAAATTTTCACTCATTTGAGTTTATGGCTTTTATTATCCCTTTCCATGTGTGTGTGTGTGTGTGTGTGTGTGTGTGTGTGTGTGTGTGTGGGCGTGCATGCACGCATGCGTGCGTGTGTGTGTGTGTGTGTGTGTGTGTGTGTGTGTGTGTGTGTGTGTGTGTGTGTGTGTGTGTGTGTGTGTGTGTGTGTGTGTGTGCACGCGCATTCGAGTCTGTAGGCAAGCAAAAATACACAAAAACACTTCACTCCAACGCAATCTTGACTTTCTTCTGGGTGAATCTGCCTCATTTTTTGTCTTTCCGTTTATATTATGAGGCAAATAAATCTTGTATATTTGTATCACTTGATACAAACGCGACACCCACCTGGCTGTTTCTTTTTCGTTTTGTGAACATACTAGCGACGGGAGCGTTAGATTTAACTCTTGCTGAAGATCTTTTATAAAAATCTTAATATAACTGAAAATCTTTCATGAAAAATACAAATCATTATCAGCACAACAAAATAACAAGAAAAAAAATAGTACACAAAACTATACATGAAAGAAAAAATAGATAAGAAAAGACTTATGATGCGAGTTATTTCTACGGTTTGCTTCCTTTTAATTTTCCTAATGTTTTGTGTAAGTAATAAATAATCCTACAAAGGTTAGCGAGGCGGTAAAGGTCCGCCACTTTGATGGCGTATAAGCATCGCCTTACCGAGGAACTTTGTCCATCGTTTCCACCACCACTACCATCACCATCACATTTTCTTCATCCCTCCGCCTCCTCCTCCTTCCACGTCGCCGCCGTCGCCATACTCTTTTCATGTGTATATTGAAGATATGTAGAATAACGTAAACAATCCAGCATGTAAACACGATATATGACAAGAGGGGTATCTGTTCCTTGCTAGTTCCATGTTTTTGTGTCTCTCAGCCCCTCACCATAGCCGCCACCGCCATCACCGTCACCGTCACCGTCACCGCCGCCGCCGTCGTTCCCCTTCGCGCGGCGGCATGTGTTCGGGCGCCACACCTCACCCGCTAACAGGCTACGTGTTCCCTGGGGCGGCGATGAGACTGATAAGGGTCAGGTTATTACATATTATTACCCCGCAATTAAATGACCATCACTCCAGCTGTTAAGGAGCCACAGCAAACACAGCAGAGCCCAACAATCAGCCTCTTATCCTTCCTCTTGTTCCTCCTCCTACCCCTCCCTGCTCTCACGACAGGCTCAAACGACTAGCTGATCCTTTTGTCTCTACCGGCAAAAAGGAGTTGCTTTGCTTCAAGGTCGCAGAGCTAGACAAGCCTTGCTTGTGCTTCTGCCAAACACAACGCTGCTCTCGGCTTGACGTGGGATTATGTTGCAACTTGAAGCGTTTTGTTGTTTGCTCAACTCATGTGAATGTAGCAACGTAAATACGCGTCTTCTATTTTACAGGTAATAGTGTGATTTGTTACGGGAAATTGACTTAACATATCATGAAATTACAAATCGTTATAATATTAAATAATATTAATGGAGGAAGAGAATTACCGTGACTTATCTACGTACGTTATGAGCACTAAAGCTTCCTTGTTGAGGCGTTGTGTGTGGCCGTGGTGCCGGATGTGAGCAAGGTACGGCTCACGTGTACAATGAAATGGGATGCTTACATGGGAACCCAGGAATATATTTTTTAATGAGGTCTCTAGATGCACCCCACCGTCCTTCCTCCCTTCCACCTTCCCTTCCCCTCTCTCTTCTCTTGTCTCGCAGTCAATGCAAATTTTACAATCCGCCCATTGTCCTCTGTGCTTTAATGCTGCCGCAAAATGCACATAAAAAGATGTATGTTTCCTGTTATTACTGCAACATTAAATTATAGTGGAGGCATGGTGGTCCGCTTCGCTGAAACACAAAGGCGGATGTGTTAATGTCTCAGGAGCCCCTTCGGCAGCCCTCCTCCCGAAGACTCTACTTTTCCTGTGCCAACCACTACCTACGACAAGCTGCACTGACTAACAAGACGCAAAGGCTATCATCTTCCCTGTGTTGCCTCGTCAAGGGTCAACAGTGACTAGTGACAAACAAAAGTCTCGAGTTGAAGACATATTGCATATAATTCTTCCTTAACACTCACTATTCACGCTTTGTGTCGCTTCATCACCTGCAGTCTTTTCCTCCGCTTACACTCTTCCTCCATCTCTGACAAATAAAGACCAACCTCCACTTCATTTTATTGCTTGAACTTACGTAAAAGAAACCACAAACAGGCCGTGAACAGCAGGAGGGTACATGGGCGACGAAGTCCAGTAAATCTTTCCAAAGTCTTGTTGTATTGTGTACAAACGTTTTATCTGAGGCATTTGCTTGCTGATTTGTACACGTTACTACCGCCATAAAGAGCTCTTGTAAAATTCGTCATAATCTAAGTGTACGGTAAGACCTGCCAACATCGTAAAACTACATTGGAAACCTAACAAATGACAACGCCGTCAGAATAGGCTGAATAAAAAACGTGATGAAATTTATAAAGGAGTGGCTGAAACCTGAAGCCTAAGACCAAATTATTAATGGTATTCAAACGATCAATAAGTACAATCAATATCATGCCTTAAATGTTTTGGGGATCATTCCTTGAAGAGACAAAGTATACCATCATCTTTTTAATGGAATTGCCTCTAATTTGCCACAGTTGGGTGCTTCTCATGAACATACGGCCGAGGTGGAACTGTTCCTTGGGTGGAGCTGTGAGGGTGAGGAGTCTATTAAGCATGAAGAGGGTGATAAATGAACCAAGGAGACGGACGGAACAGCCCGGAGTGAATGAGGCAGAGCGTGAATGCTAAATTGAAGAGAAGAACCTCAAGGCATGTCATTGGCGTCAAGTGAGGAAGGCTTGTAACAGCGGACGTGCGAGTGGGGCTCCATTTAGGTATTATGAGTAACGGAAGGAAGAAAAAGAAATAAAACTGTGATAAAATATGACCATCAAAGCTGCGACGAGAATTACTTCCTACAATCACTTGTATACTTGGTGGTGTCAAACTGTAATATTTCAATGAACGTTTGGCTAAAAGAACAGCACTCTGAAATCACTAAAGGAACTGCACTCTGTAATCTTAAAGTCAGAGGGAAGGAGAGTGTAGGCACATGGACGAATACAAATACATATTAGCAAGATAGTTTAAGAAAGGAGAAATAAAATTGTGCAGAAATTTTTAATAGACGCCGATGAAACTGAATGAAAAATGAGACCTGTTACCTTAGCGCGTGAAGGTGTGAGTGAAGGCAGGGGAGCGCGGCTGTCAGCCAGCCTCCCCCGCCTGTGATGGCCAGTCAAGTGTAAAGATCTCCATCAGGGAATCATTAGGTCGGACCGCGCCGCACCTCCGCTCTCGCACACTTGCTTTAAGAGACAGTAATAGCAGGAAAGCCGCCAATATTGATGTCATGCATCAAAATATAAAAATAATAATTGGGATTTCATCGTCACTCCGGCGGGGCCTCCATGGATGCCCGAGGAAATAAGTAACAAATATGTTGTCTTGGTAGAGGATACTCAGGGAGAGTTATTTGGCCCCATTATGTAAAATTAGAGTCCGGGTCATAACTCCCGAGAAACACGCTGACTAGGAGGAGATACGAAGGTTGTAAACCAGCCGGGCCGGCCTTTATAATGGACCAAGTCTGATGGGTAAAATGATTACGATGTGTTTGATAAATGGTTTCTGCCCCGCCGCTAAGCAGCCAAAACGGACAGTGGTAAAGTAAGCAGGAAATGAGGCAGAATTATTCAACCATGATTGAATTTTAGATATATAGCGGAGGACCCGAGGGAGGCTGGTGTCCCTAGGGTGCTTCGAGGACACGAAGCTTTGTGTCTCACTCTAGTGTGGCAGGACGCACGGCTCACTGGCTGGAAGCCCTCTTACTATTTTACACCTGCATGTGTACGTATATACGTGTGCGTCACCAAAAAAATACAAAATTAAGGGTTTTCATATAGCATACACGCACAGCCTTGACGCTGGCCTTGAGTTTACAGGGTGATTCATATCTGATTTTGGAACAAATGACTACTGCATCTTCTAGGCTATCGCAGCGAGCTACAGCCAGCGGTCACCCTCGATAGTCAGTTGCCGACCAATACGAGTGGAGAGACGGCAGGGATGGCTGGCTGGCTGGCAGCTGTCCGCCCTGGCCAGGATTCGAGCCCAGACCAGGTAGAGCCGGTGTGTTCCCACTATCACCCACATCATCGCGGCACCTGCCTAGGCAGCCACTGATATCACAATATAAGTAAACAAACATTAATCCATATACCACTCAAGTGTCCAAAATTCACAACAAAACCATAAGTAAAGTGATACCTTCACCAAAATATTCGCACCAATTCCGAGACAAAGGGAACACGTTATTCCCCCAAAACACACTCCCTTTGCGTGCACTTCATGAATCATTCCTTCCTCCATGGCAGAGTTTTGTGTGCACACAATAATATAAATTAAAATTGGTTAACCTCACTGCGTACATCAGCAATTTTTTGTACAGTTCTATGTTACTTCCTCTTGGTGCAACATTCAGAGGTTCTTCCCAACCCTGATGATTCCCCACAAGCTCGTTTCGTACCTCACTTGTCGTGTAACTTCATCCAGACGATATACCAGTCCTCAAATACCTGGTGTCTCGCCAGTACATCAACTTAAGTCTCCTTTCTGTCCACAGCCATTTACCGTTTTCTCATCTGCATCGATGCTCATACCTCTTCCACCTCAAAAAAATGTTAACGAGCTTGTACGTATGTTTGTCCCTCTATACCCAACAAATGGTATGGCATCATCTGCATACATCTAACTTGATTAAACATTTTTACCAGTCCTCTTTACGTTTCCATTAAATCCGTTCATCTGAGCAATCAACAACTAAGACATTTAACACGAACTCTCTTACCGAACATTCATCCCTCTCCGCACTCCCTCCCTCCCTCGTCAGTGCAATCACTCTGTTTACCTTCGACCTTGCTTCAGCATCCAGCCTCACCCTGCCCCGTCACACCCACACCCACCCACTACTGCAAGCTGTCACACTTGTTTCACTTTGTGCTGCTTCAACTTAACACTAAGCGCATCACATAATAGCTCTTCAGACGTTTCGTCTATGCGAGAAGCAGCAAGGAGCAGTGATAAGGTAATCACGAGGTAGGCAGACTAACATGACACCTTATACTGGACAACGAATCTTAAAGTAATGAGGAGGCATGGAAGGAAAGGCGGGAAGGGAATGAAAGGGGAGGAAAGGAAACAATGAAATGAAAGAAAAGGAAGGAAAGGAAAGGAAAAGGAATGAAAGAAAAGGAACGGAAAAGGAAGGAAAGGAAAGGAAAGGAAAGAAAAGAAAAGGATAAGAAGGGAAGAGAAGGGAAGGAAAGAGGAGGGGAGGAAGGAAGAAGGATGGGAGAACTGCTCAGTGAGTGACGAGGCAAGAATACACTTGGGAAGGGAATGAAAAGAGAGGAAAGAGAAAGGAAGTAAAGGAAAGGGAAAGTAAGAGAGAAAGAAGGATGGAAGAAAGTCTTAGGCGAGTGGCGTGACATGAAGAAACATACATTACATACTTTTCATTTCAACTACCTTAAGTTAGGATTTAAAAACTTACCCGTATATTAAGTGCCTCACGGTAGACCACACAGACACACACACTCTACTCCGCACACACACGAGGCAACACAGTGCTGAATGAAAAAAAGAAAGAATAAAACCTCTTGTTAGTGTCTCTGAGCATCATGAATCTATGAGCGAAACACTAAATCTTTCTCCGTCGTTTGTGCTTCACGCGTCTGATTCATATTTTTCGAACACATCAACACACCACTGATAGTTTTTTTTCTTGGTTCACCGTTCGTGGAAGTTTGTTGTTTTTCTACTAATAATGCACGTTGATCCTGTCACCTTTGTGGCCTGAAGGGTAACCCGCCCATAG
>JAXIVD010004400.1:0-2500 GCA_036785275.1 Cancer borealis | reverse complement strand
CCACTTGACTTGTACAGTGCATCCAACCAACCACTTTCTCGACCATACACACCTACATCCAAGGTAACTTACACCTTGCTTACATCATGAGCTCCTGCCATCCCTCCCACCACACACGAAGCCCCACACCATTCCTAGCCACCCACACAATCACTCACACCCACCTCACACACTCCTTCCCGTCCACCCGCTGACTAAGTGGTGCTTCATATCCTACATTTAAATGCAACCCCAATTATGTCATTTCCTCTTCGCATGACCAGCTTGACGTCACACTATTTGTTACAACCTTCCCTTCCCTTCCCTTAAGACATTCGAGTAGTTTCAATTATTGTTTCCCATCATGCACTCAGAACACGTGTCATCTTGTTCTTGTTCGTGTTTAAATAATTTGTTGAGTCACTTAAAATTAAAACAAAGGTATAATAGTTATGACTACCTATGTAAATTTAAATCTTTCTTAATCATCACTAGGAAAATTGTAATTGCTCGTTGTGAAATCCGTGGTGGGTCGTGAAGGCATCCGTCACAGCGCCCACCTGCCCACCGGCGTTGCCCTTCGTCGTTCCACACGGCATCAAAGTCAAGTGTTCGTAATCGCCTCTACACGATTTATGTCGGTGTCAGTTTTATGAGGAAATTTCGAGTTTATAGCAAATAAACATCTGTTCATTGGGATTCTTAAGCTCACGTAGACGGAGACACGCAAGAACCAGCTCTGAGACAAAAGACGGCCACATGATAGAATCTGATTTCTTACAAGATTCTTTGATATTCACTAAGCGAACCTCATTCCTCCTGGATTCCTAATTCAGCAGGTCTCACGGGGAGAGCCTCAGCGACGGGTTGCGGCGGAGGCCAAATAGAAGACACAAGAGACAATATATCACTCGTACAGCCTCGTGTGGGATGACACTTTGTTATCCCTTCCCGGCCCGTCCCTGCTAGATACTCAGGACCCACTTTGTATGACTGTTTATGATACATATGTCCGAAAACTATGTTAATAAGAGACTCATTACAAGGGTGGTGGCGCCATGCATTAGGCAGGGCTATGTGAGCCGCATCATAATGATCGCTACCAGATGATTAGTCGTCGGTCCTGTGTCAGCTGCCTCCCATAAACTGTATATCTGGTGCGCCGCCAGGACACGCTGTCCCCCCCACTGGGTTGCCGACGACTCTTGGTTATCATTCCATATGTTACAGTTTTTGGGGCTACACTAAACCATCCATGTTGTATCTTCTTATACAACAATCCATTCTTCTTCATTACAGCAGCATGCGAGTCTCGGGGACACACAGAGCAAGTTTCTGCCTCGAAGCTTCAGTAGCACAACACTTGGTCTTTGTGTATCTCCACTTTTTCCGACGATTCAACAGAGAACTTCCTTTATGAACACTTTAGGCAAACAAGAATTTAAATAGCAAATAACCCTGTATCTGCCTCCTTCCTTCTTGTTACACACGAGGAAATGTCTTGATTCTGGGAAAATAATGAAGAAAAAGAAGCACCATCGTCTCCAGCAGCAGCATGAGTCTCGCAACCCCCGAGTACTCGTGGACTGACTCCTGATGGCTGCACAACGCTCATCTCACCATCAGCCGCTTGCCTCCACCTGGAACACCTGTATAGGGAATCTGAGCACTACAGGTGTTCTAGCGACGTGCAAGGAAGGTGGAAAGTAAAAACGAGAAGAGGAAGATGGCATGAAGAGGGAAAGGGAGTGGGAACATATGGAGAGGGAAACAAAAGAAAAAAAGAACGGGTAAAGAACGAAATAGCAGGAGAGGAGGGAAGTAGGGGTCAAGAAGCCCTACAACCATGAGTCAAGTTCGTTGGATACGCTGCCGCCGTACCGCCGCTGCACATTTCTGAATTAATGCTGGTGATAAGATTGGCGGATCCATCATATCACATGCAGGTCTGTGATAATCAGGCAATAATGCAAATATGCGCTACACTTAAGGGCGGCCGCAAATGGTCTGAGTGAAGGAGGAGGGAAGAGGAAGGAGGGGTAGCCGCCGCTAGGTGCCTCCGCCGCCTCGCCTCGCCTCGCCTCGCCTCACACACACACCCTAACCATCAACGTTCCTCAGACAGGCTTCATCCTCATCCCCTCCGTTTCCTGACGACATCATCAAAGGTATTCAATAAGCGTCCTCCCTCAAGCCATCCACATAAATCAGGAATCTTTATTACCCCTTTGTCATAAGAACCTGGATGTCAAGGAATGTGCCCTGAAATTATTTATGTGCCACAACTCGCGGACCAGCTCGAGCTTACTGACGGACGGACGGACCTCTTGATGGACGTAAGGTGCACCTGGCTCTTCCTCTCTTTCTCTCTCTATTTCTCTCTCTCTCTCTCTCTCTCTCTCTCTCTCTCTCTCTCTCTCTCTCTCTCTCTCTCTCTCTCTCTCTCTCTCTCTCTCTCTCTCTCTCATCGCGTCGTTATCACTTAAATAATCCTTCTAGTCAACAGTTTTTCCTTCACCCT
>JAXIVD010004399.1:0-36387 GCA_036785275.1 Cancer borealis | reverse complement strand
TCTCTTTAGCGTCACAGGTTACGTAGCACGAGCGACCGAGCAGGCGACAACTGTGTAAGAGAGAGAGAGAGAGAGAGAGAGAAGAGAGAGTAGAGAGAGAGAGAGAGAGAGAGAGAAGAGAGGAGAAGATAGAGAGAGAAGAGAGCCTACTTCCTTCCTCCTACCTTACGTTTTCCATTGATTGCAGAAAGTGCTAGTTTGACAGGGATCTTCCTCCTCCTCCTCCTCTTCTCCTCCTCCTTCCATTCCACTTCAGATACCCTTAACCCTTTCCTCTCTTCCCTCCCATACTTAGTCCTTCCACCACCACAACCAATCACGACGCTTCCCTCTCTCTCGCTCTCTCCTCTCTCTCTCTCCTCTGCTCGTCTCTCTCCTCTCCCCTCCTCTCTCGTCCCTCTCTCTCTCTCCTCTAACTCCTCGTCTCTCTCGCTCCTCCCTCTCTCTCGGCTCTCTCATCCTCTCGTTCCATCCCCTCATCTCTCGCTCTTGCCTCTCTCTCCCGCACCTCAGTCTCCAGTCGCTCTCTCTCCTACTCTCCTCTCCTCTCTCCGTCCTCTCTCTCTCCAGTCTCTCTCCTATGCTGCCTCTCCTGGGCTCTCTCCTCCTCTCTCGCTCTCTCTCTCTCTCAGATCTCTCTCACTCTCTCTCTCCCTTCTCTCTCTCGAACTCTCTTCGTCTCTCTCTCCCTCTCTCTCGCCTCAGTCTCCGTCTCTCTCTCTCGCTCTCCGCCTCTCTCTCCCGGTCTCCCCTCGTCTCGCCCCTCTCCTCGCTCTTCCATCCCCTCTCTCTCCTCGGTCCGGCTCTCACTCTCTCTCTCCATCTCCTCGTTCACCTCTCGTCGTCTCCTCTCTCCTCCTCGTCTCTCGCCTCCCCTCTCTCTCTCTTCCATCCCTCTCGTCTCCTCTCGCTCTCCCATCCTCCCTCCTTCTCTCTCACTGCTCATCGCTCGTCGTCTCTATCCTGCCCCTCTTCAGCCTCTCTCTCGCTCTCTCTCGCCTCCCTCTCATCTCTTCCTTTCTCTCTTCTCATCCTCCTCTCTCTCCTCCTCCTTCTCTCTCTCGGCTCCCCTCTCACTCTCTCATCCTCTGTCTTCTGCTCTCTTCCTCCTCCTCCATCTCGCCCTCTCGTTGCTCTCTCTCCTTCATCGTACTCTCCTGCTGCTCGTCGCTCCCTCTCTCTCTCCCTCTCTCTCTCACTCTCTCTCTTCCTCTCCCCATCTCTCTCTCATCTCTCTCTCTCCCTTCTCTCTCTCTCTCATCCAGCGCTCCTCTCCCTCATCTCGCAGCTTCTCTGACTCCTCGCCGCCTCTCTCCCTCCTCTATCCTCTCTGCTCCTCTCTCCTCTCTCCTCTCTCTCCTCCTCCTCCTCTCTCTCCTCTCTCGCTTCTTACTCTCTCTCGTCTCTCGCTCTCTCTCCTCTGCTCGCTCTCTCATCGCTCTCTCCTCCTCCTCCTCAAGATCTTCTCTGTCCTCTTCTCCCTCCCCTCTCTCCCTTCCTCCCCTCTCTCTCTCTCCTCTCCTCCACCATCCCACGCCTTCACCCTCCATCTCTCATTACTCTCTCTCCTCTCTCTCTCTCCTCTCTCTCTCTCTTCTCTCTCTCTCTCCTCTCTCTCTCTCTTCCTGTTTCCTTTATTTCGAGAGAAAATCAACATATTGATCTCTCCCAGTCCATAGAACAACAGAGAGAGAGAGAGAGAGAGAGAGAGAGAGAGAGGAGAGAGAGAGAGAGAGAGAGAGAGGAGAGAGAGACGAGAGAGAGAGAGAGAGGAGAGAGAGAGAGAGAGACACACGAAGATAAAGATAGACAAAGACAGACAGACAGACAGACACACACACACACACACACACACACAACACACACACACACACACACACACACACTGACAAGACACAAAGAGACAAACAGACAAACAGAAACAGATAAACTGACTAACTGACATACAGACAAAGACATCAAACACACACACACACACACACACACAAACACCACACACACACACACACACACACACACACACACACACACACACAGCATTATAGAATTATATATATATATTTGAAAGGATGAATTACGGCTTCTATGTATGTATGGTGTGTGTGGCTTCCTACACACACACACACACACACACACACACACACACACACACACACACACACACACACACACACACACACACACGCACGCACGCACACGTCGACGAAGAGAGAGAGAGAGAGAGAGAGAGAGAGAGAGAGAGAGAGAGAGAGAGAGAGAGAGAGAGAGAGAGAGAGAGAGAGAGAGAGAGAGAGAGAGAGAGAGAGAGAGCAGTTATAAGAAATACAAGGAAAAAAGATAAATATAGAAAATAAGAGTAAAAATTATTATAAAAAAAATAGTGGAGGAACACATAGGAACACATAGGAAGAACAAACAGCAACAGGCCTACTGGCCCTTACGAGGCTGTTTGTGATAAACTAGACTACACTATCAAATCTGGGATGAAGGATACAGGATAGTAAGGGTGAGGGATTCTCCCACCAGCCACGACTGGCAGGAGAGGAAGGCCAACCATGCAATATAAGTAAAAATAAATAAATAAATGCGTGGAATTAGATTAGTCTATCCTATTACTACTGTCACTAACACTACTACCTGGCAAGCGATGTCAGGCCCCTAGCGACGTCCTTCCGAATCGAGATTTTGTAATTACTGTACATTAGAAGGAACTTGCTCAAAGTTTACTATGTTGACGAATAATGTTTTAGTTGCGGATTGGCTTCTAAGTATTTGTCCAGTCTATTTTTGAATGTATTAATTGTTTTACTGTCGACGACATTGGCGGGCAGGGAGTTCCAAACGTTAACGATCCGATTGAAAAAGAAATGTTTGGCTTCGTTTGATGTGAATCTTTTACCAGTAATCTTAAAAGTATGACGTCTTCTTGTTATATTTGATCGATCAAAAGTAATGTAATCTTCTGCATTGATATTATCAAATCCTTTAATTATCTTGAACATTTCAATTAAATCTCCTCTCATCCTTCGTTTTTCGAGGCTGAATAAGTTTAATTCTTTAAGTCTTTCTTCATAAGGTTTATTTTTCAGCCTTGGAATCATTTTCGTTATTCTACGCTGGACTCTTTCCAGTTTGTCAATGTCCTTTCTGTAATATGGGGACCAGAACTGTACGCAATATTCAAGATGAGGTCGTACTAGTGAATTATGCAGTTTTAATATGACTTTTTCTGATTTATTTTCGAAAGTACGCCCAATAAAGCCGACCAATCTGTTAGCGGTTTTAACTACCTCTGAGCAATGCTGACTGGGTTTTAAATCGCTTGATATTGTGATTCCTAGATCTTTTTCCTTGAAGGAACACATAGGAACACATAGGAACACATAGGAAGAACAAACAGCAACAGGCCTACTGGCCCTTACGAGGCTGTTTGTGATAAACTAGACTACACTATCAAATCTGGGATGAAGGATACAGGATAGTAAGGGTGAGGGATTCTCCCACCAGCCACGACTGGCAGGAGAGGAAGGCCAACCATGCAATATAAGTAAAAATAAATAAATAAATGCGTGGAATTAGATTAGTCTATCCTATTACTACTGTCACTAACACTACTACCTGGCAAGCGATGTCAGGCCCCTAGCGACGTCCTTCCGAATCGAGATTTTGTAATTACTGTACATTAGAAGGAACTTGCTCAAAGTTTACTATGTTGACGAATAATGTTTTAGTTGCGGATTGGCTTCTAAGTATTTGTCCAGTCTATTTTTGAATGTATTAATTGTTTTACTGTCGACGACATTGGCGGGCAGGGAGTTCCAAACGTTAACGATCCGATTGAAAAAGAAATGTTTGGCTTCGTTTGATGTGAATCTTTTACCAGTAATCTTAAAAGTATGACGTCTTCTTGTTATATTTGATCGATCAAAAGTAATGTAATCTTCTGCATTGATATTATCAAATCCTTTAATTATCTTGAACATTTCAATTAAATCTCCTCTCATCCTTCGTTTTTCGAGGCTGAATAAGTTTAATTCTTTAAGTCTTTCTTCATAAGGTTTATTTTTCAGCCTTGGAATCATTTTCGTTATTCTACGCTGGACTCTTTCCAGTTTGTCAATATCCTTTCTGTAATATGGGGACCAGAACTGTACGCAATATTCAAGATGAGGTCGTACTAGTGAATTATGCAGTTTTAATATGACTTTTTCTGATTTATTTTCGAAAGTACGCCCAATAAAGCCGACCAATCTGTTAGCGGTTTTAACTACCTCTGAGCAATGCTGACTGGGTTTTAAATCGCTTGATATTGTGATTCCTAGATCTTTTTCCTTGTTCACTGCAGAAAGTAGTTTTCCATTCATTTGGTACTGAACGTGATCATTATTTCTTCCGATATGTAGTACCTTACATTTATCAACGTTAAATTTCATTTGCCATTTATTGGCCCAAGACGTTAGTCGATCAAGGTCTGATTGTAAGACTTCTCTGTCACTTGTCGAAGTTACTTTACTGGCAATTTTCGTATCATCAGCGAATTTTGATATTTTGCATGAGATCCCATCATCTATGTCATTAACATATATCAGAAACAAAATAGGGCCAAGTACTGAACCCTGTGGTACGCCACTTTTTACGTTTAACCATTGAGAGGAGACACCGTTTAAGACTACTCTCTGTTTACGTTCAGAGAGCCAGTCCTGAAGCCAATTGTAGATGCTACCAGAGATACCGTGAATCTTTAGTTTGTTAAGCAATCGTTGATGGGGAACTTTATCAAAGGCCTTTTGAAAATCCAGATATATGATATCTACTGCTCTGCTTTCATCGTACGTGTCAAAAACATTGTAAAAGAAGTCTAATAAGTTAGTTAGACATGAACGTTTATTACGGAAACCATGTTGTGAGGGTTTAATTATATCGTTGTCTTCAAGGAATTTCACCATATTGTCACGAATGATTGTCTCCATTAATTTACATACTACTGACGTCAGACTGATTGGCCTATAATTTCCGGGTTGTGACTTGTCTCCCTTTTTGAAGATTGGGGTTACATTAGCACGTTTCCAATCTGATGGAACTTTACCAATCCTTAAGGATTTATTGAATATGATTGCAAGCGGTTTACTGATCTGATGCTTGACCTCTTTCAAGATTTTCGGGGAAATTTTATCTGGTCCAGGGGTTTTATTATTTTTCATCTTATCGATTTTTTGTTCAACGTCATTTTCTACGATGAGTAAATCATTTAAGAAGTTTTCGGTTCTTCTAGTCTCGAGTGGTTGAAACGATGAACAATCCTCTTCTGTAAATACGGATGCAAAAAAGTTGTTTAGGATTGTAGCCATTTCATTTTCGTCGTTTGTGTGATTTCCTTGTCCTTTAGTAAGTGGACCGATATTACAGGTAAGGGCTTTTTTACTCTTAACAAAACTATAAAATTCTTTAGGATTAGATTTACATGATTCCGCTATATATTCTTCAAGGTTATTCTTGCTGCGCTTTATTAGTCTCTTAGTTTCGCGACGAACTCTGTCAAACTCAACTTTGTCATCTTGGTTTTTAGTTGATATATACTTATCGTACGCGTGTTTTTTGAGAGAGAGGCTGTTTTTTATCTCATCGTTCCACCATTTTGGTTTATTCTTCCTTGCTGAACGTCTGTAACGATACGGTACACATACTCTAATAGCTTCGTTCAGCTTTGTGGTAAAGGCCTCCCATGACCTATCAATATCTGATTCTGACTCTGACAACAGTTCACTCCAGTCAGTGTCTTCTAGAATTGTCCGCATTCTGGTGAAATTTGCCCTTTGATAATTTGGTACCCTCTCCTTACTGTCATTTACTTTTATTTCCTTCATTTTCAAGTTGAACGTAATTATCCGATGGTCGCTTGAGCTGAAAACTGGGCCAACATTTACGTTGCTGACTATCTCTTCGCTTGTTGAAAGAATGAGGTCAAGGGTATTTAAGTCGCGCGTCGGTTCATGAACGTGTTGATGTAATTCGCTCTCTAATAAATTCGTGTACAGGTCGTGTCCTGCATGTGATCTTAACGGATTTCCCCATCTCGTTACTGGCAAGTTAAAATCGCCCATAATGATTGTTTCACATTGACTAATTGTTTCGGAGATTGATTCGAAAAGCAAACGGTCAATTTCAGCGGGTCTTCCTGGTGGTCTGTAAATCAATCCAAGTATTTTTCTGCTCGAGTTACTCTTTAATTCGATGAAAACTGTGTCCACTCCGTTGATGGGTTCTGTTTTAAGGGAGATCGGATGGAGCGAGCTGTGAATATATAGGATTACACCACCACCAATTTTGTTTTCTCTTTCACAGCTAAAAATTGTATAACCGGATAACTGAAATTCTGCAATGTAATCTCTGTTCGACGTGTCTAACCATGATTCTGTGACTCCTATGATATGGTACTGATCCATTGCGGCGAGAGCTTCAAGATCAGTGAATTTATTTCTGATGCTGCGAGCATTTACATAACAAACTTTAATATTCGGATCAGTAGCGTCATTAGCATTAGGATCAGTGGTGACGTTAGTAATTGGGTCAGCTGTGACATTATTATTTGGCTCAGTGGTGGCATTACACGGAGAAACTATGATGTCTTTGCTGCTCTCGTCCGCTCGGCGTTTTTTGACCTATAAAGAAAAACTTTATCACTGAAAAGTCTGCCCAAGCGAGCATGCCCAACACTGTTCAGGTGCAGTCCGTCGTACTGGAAAAGAAGTGGGTTATTGTAAAAGTCATCCCACAGGTTTAGGAAGTCAACACCTTCCTGTGAACAGAGGGATTCGAGTCTGTGGTTGATGATGAGCGCCTTGCCGTAGAACCTCGGTTCAGCAACTATCTTGGGAAGAATGCCTGAAATAACAATGTTATTAGACTTAGTCCTGTACTGGCGGATCATCTTCCTGTACTTTTCAAGCAACTCCTCGGGTCTTGTGGATGACACATCGTTTGTTCCTGCGTGGATGATAAAAAGAGTGTTATTGTCTGCGTCGCTGGTGACCTCTTCGCATACATCTGTTATATCGTCAAGCCTGGCTCCTGGAATACAGTAACGCTTTCTGTTATTTGGAGCGCGTCCACTGAACTCAATCAGCTGCCCACGTAGGATGGAGTCACCCACCAACCTTGTCTCTCCTGTTTCCTCTTGTGTCGATCCGATCACCTGGAATGTGTGAGGAGGAGGAAGAGGAGGAGGAGGAGGAGGAGGAGGAGGAGGAGGAGGAGGAGGAGGAGGAGGAGGAGGAGGAGGAGGAGGAGGAAGAGTTCTAAATACACACATATATCGATAAAAAAAAAAATTTAACAAAACGAAATATTAGTAATAGACAATAACAATAAATGAATAAATAAATGAATAAATGAATAAATAAATAAATAAATAAATAAATAAATAAAAGAATGAATGAAAATATGAATGAATGAGACAAAAAAATATACACGAAATAAAATAAAAAAATACTGAATAATAATAATAATAATAATAATAATAATAATAATAATAATAATAATAACAACAACAAAAATAATACTCACAATTATACGACTTTTCTCCTTCCCTTCTTCGATATAAACACAATCACGTAACAACTAACAATCACAATGACCTAACGACTTCATCACTCTATGTAACTATACTTTTCATCCTTCCTTATCCTCAAATCACTCCTCTTTCTCTTCTAAGTCCCATTCTAGACAAGCAAAACAGTCTGTCCTCACTTCAGTAACTCTCTTTGTTTGTATCTATATCTACCTTAACCTTTTGCTTTCACGTGTTCAGTTTATCTAACTCTTCCTGTCATTGTTGTGAGGAGTGAGGAGGACGTGACACTCCCCTCCTGTGTCTAGTATCCAACTGGCTGATTTTCTTGCAGTCAGCTGGTTAAAATCCCCTCCTGAGTTGCCGTGCGCTTCTATCCTTACATACCGTCTATAATTTATCGCATTTCATCCCTTATAAAACGTGCTATGGGTTCGAAAACTTCTTCACGGATACTTTTATAACTAGATCACATTTACACATCGTCCTCTTTCCAAATGTAGTGAAGGTTATTGAGAAAAATAGAAAAAATATAACAGGAATGGATGAAAAAATATTGTTAGGGTTGTCCCACGCATGCGAAGATATCCAAGTCTTTGTTCAGGTATTATATCGTATCTATATTATTGTATTTATCCCCTTAAGCTATGGTATAAACAAAACATGTATGTCATCTATCATTTCCCTTCGTTTGATATCTATACACGTCAATATTAAACACACAAACATATAGTATTTATCTCTCCTCCTTCCTCCTTCCCTTTGTTCACATTTAGTACATGCGCAGTCTTGTTCCCAGGGTATGCTTGTCTTGGCTTGAGGTTGTACGATTGAAACTCTTTAAAACATGACAAGATTAATGTATGTTAAAACTGTGTATGCAACCTTGTGATAAACTTCTATAGTGTGTGTGTGTGTGTGTGTGTGTGTGTGTGTGTGTGTGTGTGTGTGTGTGTGTGTGTGTGTGTGTGTGTGTGTGTGTGTGTGTGTGTGTGTGTGTGTGTGTGTGTGTGTGTATGCACCGTACTTACTTACATATCCTTCCTACACCCTCACCATCACCATAATGATGAATAAATAATATAATAATAATAATAATGAATATGAGGTGATGGTAACGGTGTGGTATCAGAATCACATGGCACAGCGATCACACACACACACACACACACACACACACACACACACACACACACACACACACACACACACACACACACACACACACACTTTCCCCTTCAGAATAACTCACGCTAAATTGATCAAGTTATCCTAAGAGCTATGTTATGTCAGTCACCCTCTCGTCTCCTCCATCTTCTATGCAGCACGCCAAAATTCCGTCCATTCCACACAGACCTTCATGTATATAATGACTAATGAATGAAAGCTCCTCGAGAACCAAGTATCCCCCCAAGGACAGAACCACTAAGGATACAACTCCGACTCCACGCTGAAGAATCAAGAACAGGAAGAACGTGTGCCATAAACTACCCCCCACATCAATGCTCAGCAGGAATAGTATCCATTCAACTCAACACCATATCAAGGAAAGGAGTCACAGTCACCATGTTCAATCACTTACATAATAACATAACAAACATATCAGGAGTTAAGACACAAACGTTCACGATGGAACTCGACAAATTCTCGCATATCTCCCACATCAACCTGACCACCATTATATCAACCTATATTTATAACAACAACCAACTCCATAATCGTCCAGCTGGGGTACCAATCCAACGAAGGAACAACGCTACCTTGACTCCTTGAGACAGAAGCGCTTCGAGGTAAATTCAAGCTAAAACTCAAACCCATAATTCCCGCCACGCTCGTGTTTACATATGACGTCAAGGGTCTATGGGCAAGACTCAAGAGAAAACTACTTTGAAACCCTTTACTTTACATTAGAGAACTTATACAGTCTCTAATTTATAATACAGTCGCACCTGTATGATAAGCCAGCATGATAATTGTATGCATTGATAGATTAAATAGCAGGGTGAAGAAGCCGGTTTGATGGTATGAAAACAATGAAAATGCGCCATATTGATCTATTATCATTTATCAGCCATAATTGGGTTACTTTATACCGGTATCGTGGTAATAAGGTTATCATACGCAGATGTGATGCTTACGACACAACATTATCTTTATAAAGTTTACTTCAAGCATTTAAAAAGTGTGGGATGTTATCTGCAACGCTTGACAACTCTATAACATCGTATCGCCATATTTACAAAAACAAAAAGTAGTAATTTAACACCTTATTCACCTTTCTAATGGCGATATAGTGATAATATAATAATGATTTTGCATATACATACCCAAAGGTGACGGAAACATATATTATAAATACATAGAACGGAATTACACTTACCAAAAACATTGCAACTACTGACACACTTCCTCAGCTGCCAAGTTATCGCTAAACAAAAACACATAACCATACACACCATTAACACTACACCTACCATACACCTTCCCACCATTAACTAAACCCTTCTAAATAACTTAAAACCATTACAAGTATACAAATCCTAATAATAACAACAGAAACACACACATACCTGAAAATTCCATACTGTCTCTCGTTCCTCTATGTTTCCCGCGCACCTTAAAATAAAAACCAACATGAGACACACACACTTACCATTAACACTACGCCAACCATACACCTTTAAACCTTTAATTAAATCCTTATAAACATTTCATTCCACTTAAAACCATTACAAACACACACACAATCTAATAATAATAACAAAATTACAGACACACAGTACCTGACAACTGCATCCTGTCTCTTGTTGTTCCTTGCTTCCCGCGCTATCTGAAATTTGAAAAAAAAGGAATGTAGAAAGACATTTGGCGCCAAATCATTACCATCTCACCACAGCACCTCTCCTTGGCCTACGCCACCACTTCACCACACCACTCTGCACCTTCACCACAATGCCTGGAGAGATTAAACATATCCTGAGATTTAAGAGGCTTACTGAGAACGCTATTGCCCCGAGTAAAGGCTCAAAATGGTCTGCTGGTTATGATTTATGCAGGTAAGGTTGTGTATGGTTCTCTCTCTCTCTCTCTCTCTCTCTCTCTCTCTCTCTCTCTCTCTGTTGCTTTACTGCGCAGTTATTTGGTTTATACTCACTGTTCAAAGGCTGTCCTCTTGCCACTTGTATTTATTTATTTATTTATTTATTACTGATTGCAATGACGAGTCTGACATCATTTTCAGTCTGGCATAGAATTTATCAGCGACCATTTATTTATTTAATCATCGCATATATGAGATTATTTATGCTTTACCTCTTGACAGTGTTGTAGCCTTAAGAAGAAGGGATGTTAGTGAAATGTAAGGTAATCCTATATTTTTTTTCAGTAGACTAATGTTGCCAAGAATATTTGAGAGCTTTGTCTATGCTAGTTTAGTAATAGTATCAAGGCCACAGTTTGAATGTAGCTTGGCTGGCATGTTAGCTAGGTTAGGTTTGTTTAGATAGTTTAGTTTAAGTTCGGTTAAATTAAATCAGGTTAGGTTAGGTTTGATTAGGTTAGATAGTTTAGGTTGAATTAGATAGTTAAGTGATGCATTTTCCCCTGACTTCCAACTGAGGCAGGAATGAATTAGTTTAGGTTAGGTTAGGTAGTTTAGGTTTAGAATACTCACATGCATCTTCAGTTACATGATCAAAGTACTTTTTTTCCTTCAAACACATGAGCAAAGTACTTTCTCTCCCTTAGTGCGTATGACATGGTGGTGCCGGGGGAGGGGAAGGCACTAGTGAAGACAGACATACAAGTGGATCTACCTGAGGACTGCTACGGGAGGGTGGCACCGCGATCTGGCCTCTCGTGGAAGAACCATATTGATGTTGGAGGTGTATATGTGTGTGTGTGTGTGTGTGTTAGGGGGGGTTGGGATGATTCTGTGATAGCTTTGTGTTGCAAGATTCATCCCACTGTGTAAAAGATGCATTGTTTGTACCTGTTTGCAATACACAACCACACCACAAGACTTGCACAATATGTAAATGTATGAGAGAGAGAGATAGAGAGATACCAAAGCCTCCTTCTCTTCATATATATAAAAAACGGAATAAATAAAATCAATTAGAATATAGTTAAGATATGCAGTGACCTTTACCTGACCTGACGCCATCCCTCAGCTGGTGTGATTGACCGGGATTACCGCGGGAATGTTGGTGTGGTGCTGTTCAACCACGCCAAGACGGAGTTTGAGGTGAAGAAAGGTGATCGTATTGCCCAGCTCATCTGTGAAAGAATCATCTACCCAGAATTACAAGAGGTGGAGGTGGGTGTTGAGTTTTATTTATTTTATTATTATTGTTTTATTTATTGATTTATTTATTTTCTCTTTAAAATTCTTCTTCAAGCTGATAATATTTTTTTCTGGATTTAGTTGATGACAATATTCAGTTTGTTATAGTTTGTATTTTTATTATATTTTGTTATAGTGACTGGTTTTTTTTTAAATCTATTTTGCATTTTAAAATCACTTACCTTCAGATTTAGTGCATTGATTTCCTTCCCAAAGTTTGTTCTCATTTCACTGATCTTATTTACATTTTGTCGCTCTTCCTTAATCATATTTTCACATTTTATCCCACTTGTTTAATCTTTTATTCCTGCGTGTCGTACCGCTTAATAATTTGATGTGTTGTGTTTGCAGGAGATCAGTGAGACGGAACGCGGTGAAGGTGGCTTTGGGTCCACCGGCAGATAATAAGGAGAGTCACTTCACTTCATGTTATCCTTGAGTCAAAAATGGATCTGTTTCAAGTCAATGTTACGAGTGAATGTTTAATATTTGTGACAATTAATACGTCAGTTACATGTACCAATGTTTTGTGTTTAGTTTAAGATTGGATGACAATAAATGGTTTACTATATTTATTCTTTTATTTATCGATAGCAGCTCAAGTTGTTGGGAATTATTGTTATTGTAAATGCAGGTCAGTGGCACAGTGGTGAGGCCCGGGTGTAGAGAGTGCCAGAGTGCCAAGGTGAAGCCAAGGCACTATTCTGCATGTTCATGATGGCAAGGTGTTGTGGCAGCTTTGTGCAGACGTGCTTATGATGGGAGTGAGTGTAGGAGTCTTGTGGTGAACAATGACACACACACACACACACACACACACACCAAACAATGGATGTACACCTTATAAGTACACACTAGGATGTACTTTCTGTTTGAGTCATTCTTTAAAGTGATTGAAAAAAAATCTACAGGCTTAATTTTATTGGACATTTCTCTATAAAACATACATTCCTGAAGGAAAATAATCAAATAAAATTTCTAACAAAACCTGTCGCTTGTGTTCAACATGTCACCAAAAGCTGACTACTGAGTCCACCCCTTGCCAAATGCATCATGACTATGTGTTGTACCAGACCACCGGAGACAACATACTGTGTGTCAAGTCAAGGTACACACCAACATACCGTGTGTCAGGTCGAGGTACACACCAACATACAGTGTGCCACCAGCAGCCTACACTCTCCACACCTTCCCTGGTACAGCCTCCACACACCGTACACTTGAGAGCACTGCTTATGTTGTGTTGTACTATGTTTAGCATTGCACTGTCTCTTCAAGTGTGACGGCAGCTCCTCCGTGCTCGGCTCAACACTCAAACACTCCATGGATGGGGTCAAGTCATGTCAAATATTCCAGGTCATAAATCAGCAACATAATACAAAATCTTGCCTAAGCTAAGAAGCTAAGATTCTTTTTAATATTTTGTCCATTTGAGTATGTTGTCCAAGAGGTTGAAAGTTTTGATAAAAATTTTAAAAATTCATGATTATCTGCACCGTCCATTCAACACTGCACAAAAAATAAAAATACCTTTAATGCGCAATTTGAAAATGTTTACTTCACTGAAGTAAAGTTTAAAAGCATCCTTCGAATAAATTTTGCATTAAGTATACAATTATCGAGGAGTGGTGTGTTGGGGCACTTGCCTGTCTACCAGACTATCAACAGGACTTCCTTCATCAAAGTAGATGTACAGCAGCTTACCCTCCAAACATTATTGCAAGAGTACCACCCCATCAGCCGGCCCCGCCACACCCTACCACAGTGGTGCCCCCAAGCAGGGCCAGGGAGGTGCACCACCAACACACACTATATAATTCACCATCTAGGATTCATTGAGCTCAACGCTCACCATAAATATGTTCTACAGTTTTTACTTTCGTGTCGCGCTGGTCAAGGAGATGAAACTGAGAGGATATATATACAATACATACAAAAATATAAATATTCCAAAGTTGATGTTATCATGTAAAACCTGCCTCAAGTTGTGTTCTGAGTATGTAAAATGTAACTACCTTCTGCCAGTCCCAGTAACAGACTAAATCTCTTATGTTATCATCTATCAAAAGAAACCTACCTAGAGAACTAAGTACATTTCCAGTTGTCTAGTGAATACTAATGGAATAACACATACCACATCAACACCACAGTACAGGCCGTGTTCACCCGGCCAGCCTTGCCCAGCTTCACCCGGCAGGCAGGCACGGCTTCCTTCCCCCGCCGACTCCTGTAAAGTGGGACTTGCATGCTCAGATCAGCACTCCTTCACAATCTATCACATGTCAGGAATAATAATCAGCATTATAAAACATTAAAACTTCCACTACCTACCGTGGTCTTAAAAATGATAGAAATTTGTAAGTTAAGATGGGCAGTCACCTGTCAGGCTAATCACCTCGGAACTTGAAACTAATCTTGGATGCAAAACGGTGGAACAGGTGTCCAAATGGCAGGTACGACTGTGTAAAGTAAATGTATATAAAAATATGCTAATGCTTTATTCAGTGAACTATTCTTCTTCTGTTGGTTGGTGGTCGGGCTCACTCTGGTGTGAACTTGAGCAACTAATACTGGCTAGGGTCTGTTTGTAGCAGGACTGAGCTGGGGCACCTTCCTCCTCACTCCCACTCCCACTCTCACTCCCCCGGCTGGAGGCTGGCTGGGGCAGGCTGGTGGTAGAGGAGGCCGCCGCCACACCACTCCCTGTGTCTGGGGCGGAGGAGGAGGCGGAAGGGGAGGGGGAAGCCGGCTTGGGGGTGTCGGAGTCAGGTGATGCGGAGACACAGCTTCTGGTGTGATTGGAGGTGGTGGTGGTGGTGGTGGTTGTAGTGGTGGTGGTGGTGGTGATGGAGGCAGTGGTGGTGGTGGTTGAGGTGGAGGGGGCTGGGCTAGGGGTGGGGGTGTCTGAGGTAGTGTGGGCAGCAGCTGTTGCCGCCACGTCCGAGGAACTGTTGGCTGGGGTGGGGCTGTCTACTGGTGGTGGTGATGGTGGTGGTGGTGTGGTGGAGTGGTCCATCTCTAGTGCCGGGGGTGGTGATGACATAGCAGAGTCCACCTCGGTGTCAGCAGGGGCAGCAGTGTCAGCAGGTTGGGTGAGCACACTGTTGGTGGGAGTGTGTGAGGTGCTGTCTGCTTCATGGCTGTTGCTGTTGCTGTTGGTGTTACTGGTGCATTCATCTGCTTGTAGGGAGTCATCAGAGGCACTTGGAGACTCACTTCTGCTTTCCTCATCTGCTGCTGCTGCTGCTGCTGCCTCCGAGCTGCCTTCCCTCTCCTGAACCAAAGGAAACATGGTATTAGTGGTGGTAATGGATGGGTGTGTGATGCTGTGTTGTTGGTAATGTTCAAACACACATACACACACACACATGCATGAAGGTTGATGTATGTATGTAGGAGTAAGGAAATACACACACACACACACACACACTTCCCTAACGACAATCAAACACAAAATGATGATAGTGATAATATTTCAAGTGATAATGAAATGAGGTCACCACACTCACCTTCACCATCTCCTGCTCCCCTCCTCCCTCCTCCGGCCCTTCCCCTGAGTCTGGGCTGCCCTCCTCACACGCCCTGGATGAGGATGAGGATGAGAACACCACCACCACCCTCTCACCCTCTTCACCCTTAGCAGGAGTGATAGGGTGGGTGTTAGACGAGCATACTTCAGGTGATGCCTCAGAAGGGACTGTCACTTCTTCCTCCTCCTCCTCCTCCTCTTTCTCTCTCTCTGTGGTGTCTGTTACTGTGGTGAGGTTGCTAGTGGCTTCCTGTGGTGGCTGTTGCTCCTCCTCCTCCTCCTCCTCTTCTTCCTCCTGTTGTGGTGGTGGTGGTGGTAGGTTACTCTCTGTTTCTTCTCCTCCGGCCTCCGTCTCCTCTGTCTCCATTTTAGCCTCAGCCTCCGCCTCCACTTCACCCTCCACCTCCGCCTCCTTCCTCCCTCCCTCCTCCACCTCCATAGCCTCCTCCTCCTCCTTGGTCTCCTCCTGGTCTCCATCCTTCACCTCTGGAAGCTCCTTGGAGGATGGCTCAGCACCACTCTCCTCAAACGGTTCTTCCTCCCCCTCCTCCTCTTCCTCTTCTTCCTCCTCCTCCTCCTCTTCCTCGTCCAGCCTCATCTTCTTAGTGGGGGGTTCTGAGGGGTCTGTGGGGTCTTGGGGGGGGGCGTCATCCCCTCCTCCCTCCTCCCTGTGAAGGCCGCTGGGACCGTTAGCCTCGGAGATGGTGACTTGATTTTCATTCTCATTCATTTCCTCTGCATTGTAAGAATCTGTGGGTGGAAGTAGTAGTAGTAGTAGTAGTAGTAGTAGTAGTAGTAGTAGTAGTAGTAGTAGTAGTAGTAGTGGTAGTAGTAGTAGTAGTAGTGGTAGTAGTAGTAGTAGAAGTAGTAATAATAGTAGTAGTAGTAGTAGTCAAAAATAATGAATAAAATACAGTATAATCTCACCATTTCAGTTATTTAAAAGCAAAAACATAGTATAGATAGTAAAAATCATAGTAGTAATAGAACAACCTAACCTAACCTAACTTTAAACCTTGAAAATAACTAATAAAACCCAGCCATACTCACCATTAGTGTTGTTCAGCACAGAGTTATTGGACTGAGCGTGTGATAGCCTCTTGGGGTGGTGGGGGAGGGATGGGATGGGGGAGGTGTGCAGTCCAGGCTCCTGCATCCCATTGATTAAGGTGTGTTGCGGGTCCTCAGTCCGACGCCTGGAAACACAAACGGATTTATAGAAGAAAATATAAACACAAAGGAAACACATTGATTTATAGAGTTACGATTTCATTATAGAGGGAAATATTAACACACAGGATGAAAGGAAGGAAGGATGTAAGGATATAAGGATGTCAGGCTGTAAGGAAGGATGTAAGGATGTATAAGGATAAGGCAGTAAGGGTGGTAGGATACGTACTGTCGGATTCCTGGTTCAATGCTGGACACCACCAATACATTTTTCTCAAGGCCGCGCAGGAATTTGTCAGTGCGGCGGTAGTGTCTGGTGGGGTCAACCATTATCTCACATAGCCTCTGTATCGTGAACGGAGCACTGCAACGTAACACAAGAACAACATGAAGAACAACATAAGAACAACATAAGAACAACATGAGAATATAAGAACATAAGAACAGAAAGGTAGAATTAATAACAATGAAATATTATCGTGAACAGAATATAAACACATAAGATTGCGGAAAATAGATTATAATTCATTTCCCAAGTTTACTCTACCCTGCTTGACCTAACCTAACCTAACCTGACCTAATTTGACCCTGACCTGACCCCATACATACCCGGTGAAGGTGTCAAAGTGGTGGAGGAGTTTGTCGCGCGTGGTGAAGAAGGAGAAGGGCGGCACATTGCTGTTGTCACTCACGTCCTCTGCATTACCACACGTCTCATAAAACTCATTCATAACCTGTAGGAGGAAGGTGAAATTAGGAAGGTTAGGTTAGATTAGGTTAGGTTAGGAAGGTGTTTTTTCCTGTTTCCTCTACCGTCATGTGTTATCCCTGTGTTTCCCTTACCATGTGTTTTCCCTGTTTCCCTTACCGTCTCCAGCATATGTTGCATGAAATGTCGAATCCTGTGCCAGGGGAAGATGGTGTCTCCTGTCTTGGCTATATAGTGTATATAGTCCTCCAACATCTTGGACATGCCATCCCCCGTCTTCTTTTCAAATTCTGGTCAAAAGGTACAAGATTAGTCATGTTTGTTAAGGTGTTTTGAAATATATATGGTTTTTTAGACGTGTTATTCAATATTTATCATCTTTCGTTTTCATTTACTATATTTACTAAAGGAAATATTGTTATGGAGTATTGTATATATATAAAAAAAATAAATTACTGACTATATATACATAATTTCCTTAATCTATAACCTATGCTACCATAATTTACCTTAATTCCACTCTCACCTTAATCAACCTTGAATATCTCACAAACAAAGAATTTACGACAGAAAACTAATTAATAAAACCTCAAAATGCATCAGGTAATGTCAAAATATAACCATCAATTACCTAGAGCATTCAGGTGAAGATGTAAAATAATACCCTACCAAGATTACGTAAACTCACCAAACAAGCTAATTCACCTGTTAATTAATACATCACACACCTGTACACCTGACTTACCTTACCTAACCTTACCAACCACACACCTGACCTAACCTCCCTCACTGACCTTTTCACTAGCCAAGGACAGGTCAAATTAGGTCACTGTCTAAATAACATCAGATTGAAAACACGAAACAATAAAAATTCAATGATTTCACTCCTTTACGTTCCTCTAGCAAGCCCAACCTAACCTAAATAACTGTGTGCTTCATTTAGGGTTAAAATATAAATAAAGTGGAGTAATGTGGTGGGTGTGGAGGGTGGAAGAACTTAATATAGAGTAGAGAAAAGGTGGAGGCGGTCAGCTGGCGTGTATCCCTTTCTGACACCGGGATCTTAAAACACACCTCTATCTCCTCATTACTAGCACTTAACAACTCATTAACACCTTATATCACACACTAGGTTGTCACACTCACTCTCTAATTCCTCTAATATTAGTTCAGGGTTCTCCATAATCATTAAAAAGGCCTCCTCCCAACACGAAGGTCCGCCTCCCGCTCTCTAAGATACACTGAAAACAAACAACATGGCGGTCGACGTGCCTGCTCGGCCGCCTCCTCCTCTTCCTCTCTTGACCTGTTTATCCTTTGCGCTTTAAGACTTTCATATATTTTTTCTATAGTTTCTTTCTTGTATTGTGTTGAAAGTTATTTTGTCTTTCTTTTCTGGTTGTGTAGTTTTTTCATTTTTTTTTTTTTTTTTTTTTACTCTTGTCGTGATGTGTATAGTATGTCCTTTCAAGTTTTTTTCCTTCTTTACTTCCTTATTATCATTTTTGTTGTTATTAGCATTCTATTTCTCCTTAAAGTCTCATATTTGTATTCAGAGAGAGAGAGAGAGAGAGAGAGAGAGAGAGAGAGAGAGAGAGAGAGAGAGAGAGAGAGAGAGAGAGAGAGAGAGAGAGAGAGAGAGAGAGACCCAGGCTAGTGAAATAATATCTTCTTTACGCGCGCACACACACACACACACACACACATACACACGGGGGGGGTAGCTTATTTAACATCAAAAATACACCTGAATAAGACTTATAATTACAGTAAAAAAATAAATAAATAAATAAAATAAAAAAAAGATCGGTGTTGTAGTGTGAGGCAGTGGTGTGTATGGTTTTGATTGGTATGGCATGAGTCAAGGTCAAATTGGCACATCACTTTTATTCCATCAGTAAATATAAAATTTATTATCACTAGCATTGCAATACTGATTCCTTATTGGCTCCTGATCATTTAATTAACAACACTGCAAGAGGATTTCAAAGGTACAAACGTAATCATTTATATCAAACTTTCACCTCAGCGACAGAGAATTGGAAGCTAAACTTAACATTGGGTTATGGATCTATGGGAATCGATCTTAATATTCTGCAAAGATTATTCCATTATCATCTTACAGGTTCTGGCGACAAGCGAGATATTATTTTTCCTTACGTAATTTTGTTTTTCCTTATAATGTAAATAAATAAATAAATAAATAAATAAATAAATAAATAAATGAATAAATAAATATATAAAAAAAACATCATACATATTCTTACCCTTATAACAGCCACACAAATGCTTCTAATACTGATCTGCTTGCCTCCTCCCCTTCTCCACTCCCTCCACTTAGTACTGGATGCACCTCTTAGCGGCTAGTATAGTGTTCCGCATCAGCATGGCCACCGTCATGGGCCCCACACCACCAGGCACGGGTGTGATGTGCCCAGCCACCTCCACACAGCCTGCGCGGAACAATTAGTACATCAAGTAAGGTACAAACATGGTATGATAAAAGTACTATGATCTGTAGGAATATAATACTAATACACTGGGTTATAAAAAGTGGTTCGATATACTATAATACACTAGATAATGTTAATAATCATCTTTTATTTTTCTGTAATATAATTTTAGCTCCACTTACTCTCAAAATGACAGTCTCCCACTAGTTTGGGTTTACCGGTGGAAGGGTCGGTGATGCGGTTTATCCCCACGTCAATGATAGCACAGCCCGGCTTGATCATGTCCCCGGTGATTAGGTTAGGCAGACCAGCGGCCGTCACTAGGATGTCCGCTGAGGCCACGAAGGTCCGCAGCTGGTCTGGGGGTGTGTAGCGGTGACAGATGGTGGTGGTGGCGTCCATTCCTCCATTCTCTCCTGAAGGTGTAAAGTTTGGTGGGTGTTTAAAGGGATTTATATTGATTTTTTTCCCTACTAGGTTTGTTGTGACTTGAAATTTGTGTTTGTTTTTTTGTATGGATTAGGAAGTATAAGAATGTATTGGATAGTTCTGCTTTCACTGCCTAACACCACCACACCACACTCACCATCACCACCACAGTCACCACACAACACTCACCATCCAGACGCACATCCCCACTCAACACTCAGACACACACACACACCACTCACCATCAGGACGCACACCATCACCGTGAAGGAGCATAGCGATGGGCATACCAACATTTTTGCTCCTCCCGCACACCACGGCATTCTTACCAAACGTATCAATTTCTGCAACGAAGGCTGGCGTCACATTGAGATTATGGTTTTAATTTGTTAATATTCTGCTTTTATATTATGTGAATTTTTAACATTACCGATTTTTATATTGTATTATGAATTGTTTGATGTTAATGGAAATATGTCAATAGATTATGATGTTTTGTTTATATAAGTATCTATTTATTTATTTATTTTTTCTCTCCTCCAAGTTAAGATGATCACATTTTGATTTTAATAATTGTAAACATTTCCTACATTATTGAATTACTGTTGTGGAATGATTATTAACATTATACATGATTCATTTGACCTAAACTTGATGTAGAATTAACCTTGATCCAACCTTCCTTTTTACTACTACATGCAAGAAGGGCGTAACTACTCAACCCATCAACTACTGAAGAAGAAAATAGAAAAGTTATCAGGTAGACAAACATTACCTTTGAGTATCTACTAACTACATATAACTTCTCTATTAGGTATCTACTAATCTACTGCAAGGATAAAGGGTAGAGGTAAGAGGAACAAGAATGAATGTTTTAGAGAAATTAGTTAGTTAGAAATACCTTGAGAGAAAATCATTATTAAAATAGTGCATGAAACATTAAGATAAGTAAGGATGAATTGAGTGAGTTTTTTCCAGAATGTATCGTTCAGAAAAGAGATACATTAACCATTAAAAAAAATAACTCTGTATAGTTAAGTGTAATTGTAAATATAATAACTTTTTGATACACTCTAAACAATCATGCTCATTAATTAAACTACAAACCTTACATGTTAATTTCACAAAGTATCTCATTCAATCAAAAACTAAACTATATGCAAAACACACTATAGTTTAAAATTCAGACGTTACTATTAATTATCAAGAGTAGTTAATAATAACTTCAAACGCCTTTTTAATCAACAAATATAACAGCTGAACTAACCTTCAACCTAACTAAATACACCAAACAAATTATAAGATATTTTTCTGGTTTCATATTTTCATTTAAATACAAAAAATAACAATAATAATAATAAAAAAAAACATACAAGGGGAAGTAATAAAATAATAAAATAAAATTAACCACCACCACCACCAACTACAGGCTTTAGAAATACCTTAGGGAAAGCAACTCGAAGATAACACTTAAGCAACGCAACACTACACTACACCTACATCACCTCACCATGCATCACCTACTCACCATACCGCCTTATCAGCTCCATAACCCCTAAGGGAGTACATGGAGCCATACTGTTCATATCTACACAAAACCTGGAACATCAACATAAGATAAGGGAGATAAGGGTCATAGGAGGTCGATCTGGCTTCAAAAAACAGTGTATTTCTGGCTTCAAAACACAGCATCTTCCTATCACTGTCTCTCTCTCCTATTCACACACACACACACACACACAAATCATCAATTTTGTGTTTATGAGAGGCAAGAAGAGCTAATGTAGTGTTAGGAATGACTGGTTAAGGAACAGTCTATATCCAAGTTAGTAATTCAAAGTAACTGCTGAATAAGTATCAAAATATTGGACTACAGATGTTTTTTTTTTCCATTGATGACTGACTACCAATCCTGACACACGAGCACAAATGTTTCAAGTTTAATTATATATACAGTACTAAGATTGGTGATTGAATTAATGGTATATATATATATATAAGTACTACTAGGTAAGGCACTACAATTACATCCTTCCTTCCTTCACTTACCTTCCTACATTGACGACATGAAAGCCGTCTACATCCTTCTGCGGCGAGACAGAGTTACACACTAATTTCTCCTCCATATGGTCAGGGAGAGGAAGCTGAAATGCACACCAGGCTAAGAATAAAGTCTCAATCCATATATATATACACTTATAGTTAGGTTAAGCTAGAGTTTGTTTCTCTAAAGTTATCCTTGTTATTCTCTCCCTCTCTCTCTCCCTCTCTCACCTGCACCAGAATGCCATCTACATCATCGTCATTGTTGAGTTGGTGGACGAGAGCGAGGAGAGAGGACTGGCTGGTGTCTGGAGGCAGGTGATGGATGCTACTCTGAATGCCTGAAACAATGATTACTTCCCTTACGATCACCTAAAACCCAGCAAGGATGTAATAAGTGCAGAGGGTAAGGGTAATAGGAGGTTATATTAATCTATTGTTTCCTTAAGGAGTATTAAGAGCTGAGGATTTCTGTTTTAATATTTTCTAATTAAAAAAAAAAAATGTCTTTAGTGATTATTTCAGACAACAATGTATATGTAGTTATAGTATATCTTTATCAATAACACTTAAGAATCAGTTAAGTTGATATAGAGGTTAATACTTATATGTCAGATATTTGGTTACAGCCACGCAAAGTTAGATTAAGGTTAGGTTAGGTTATTTCAGCTTATAACCTCAAAATTAATAGACAAACCTTATCTCTTAGAACCTCAAAATGAATAGACTAATCTTACCTCCAATCTTATTCCTACAGACTATCTTATCTCCAATTTTCTTCCTACAGACTATCTTATCTCCAATTTTCTTCCTACAGGCTAATCTTATCTCCATTTTACTCACCAATCTTATCAGCAGCCTTTGTTTTGTTCCTGACGTAGCTGCCTGACGCGGGGTCGCTGCCCACCCGCACCAGGACGAGGTGAGGAGCGCGTCCCTTCAACTTGACAAGACTCTGCACCTCCTCCGCCAGCTCCTTGTGTATCTCGGCTGCAACCTTCTTACCGTTAATGAGTTCTGCTTTCAGTCTAAGGAACACAAACTCACTATTAAATTAGGTGTTCATTAAATGTTATAATACTTACGACCTGTCACACAATTCACAATAACGTTACGTCCTCGCTACTACTACATACATTCATTAACGTTTATATTTCATCATAATTGTATGTGTATATATATAAATAAGTGAGGCTGGATAAAATGTAGTACACGGAAGTATATGAGGAAGAATTTCTCCGTCCAGAAAAAGAGAAACAATGTCAAAGTATAAATAAATGACACCACTCAGATTGAACATACAAAAATTCATCGTATAAAAAATGAGTTCATACAGGTATACTTATTAAAGGCGTCTCACCTGTGTTGTGTGAGGTGCAGGTAACGGTGGGGGGCGGCTCCCCTCAGCACGTCCAGCACGCCCTTCCCCCCCCTCATCACCACACGTGCACCAAGACCTGGGAGGAACATGTTGATGGCTAACACACTACCTTTACTACTTAAAATAGACCACTCTATGCAACGTGAGTCCTCCTTAGTGGTATGGTACGTGGATGGTGATTGGCTGCTGGGTGTGTTTTGTTGTTAGTGTTGTGGTCAGCCAATCATAACACTTGTTCCTATGTTCACGTTAGAATTAACTGTGGAGGCAGGATGTATATAAATATTTTTATAACTAAATCAAAAATAAGACTCAAGATATGACTATAATTGATATTATATTAATGATGTATTTATTTTCATCATTAATATTGTAATGTTGAACCGCATTTGTTTTTATTACTCAATGCATGTGTTTAATAAAACGTTAAATGCATCATTTAACAATAGTTTTATGTTATACATCGTATTCTTATTAATTTTTGATATTAATGTGATATTTGTATTTACTTAAAATCTCTTCTATTGAGTTATAATAATGTAAACAAGACATTGCCATAGTTTCATTATGACGTCAGATATCAAATATGACGTATTGTATTTTATTTATTTTATTTATTTTATTGTCATAATGCTACATACAGTCAATACAGCTTAGGTATGGAATAAATGAATATTCAATATTATTTCTACTCTATAAAAGCATCAAACGACAATATGGTAATTTTGTAATGTTTATCAAAGACTAAACTTGACATTTCTTGGTATAAAATATAAATACTAAGTAAAAGCTTTATTATAGCGTTAAATAATTATTTAAGAGCTGGAACTGACGTCATAGATTTGACGACATACTACTGCCTTTCAGAACTATATACATTTGTTTCTCATCAAACACCACAATATTGATGTTTTATAACAAAGCATGATTTGTTATTTATATTTTTTAGATATTAAATATATCTATTTTTGATGTTTAATAATTGTAATCAGAGAAAATATCATATTACTTACTGGCACCAGCTATGACGTAGCCATGACGTCACCTTTTTTTTTTCTTCTTCTTCTTGTCGTTGTTTTCTTCTTGTTGTCGTTGTTGCTTGTTGTTTACCCTGTGTAAAATCGTGTGTTTTCGGAGCTATATCCAAAATCACTAGTAATTCATACTATTGGGCGTTGAACAGCGATGGTGCCAGCCGGAGCTGGAAGGGGTGACGGCCCGGAGGTGGCCTGGGGCAGCCAGCGGGGGTTTGTTATGGTCCGCCGCACAGCTACACCAGCTGGCCGTTGTCTTCCTCTTCTTCTTGTGACCTGTTAGAGTGGCGTCCACAAGCAGAGTGAATCCACTGTTTGTTATTTAGACATATTTTGGCCTTTTTTTGCGTTTTATGGATTATGTACGACTTGTTTATTATCAATATATCTTAATTTAGGGTACTGTAAGGTTTGTTTATGTTTAATTATGGTGTATTGGGTATGTGAAAATAGTGTTATTTTTACCGTTTTTTTTCAGTTTTGATTTTTTTTTCGTTTGTTTATGATTTGTATTGTGCTTAAATATGTTTTTATATATTATTCAATGGTTTATAGTGGTTTAATGTAGTTATTGTTGTTTATTTAAAATTTCGAATATTTTTAGTGTAAATTAATATCTTTTTATGAAATTAATGTAATTTGAATATGACAAATAGTTATGTTGAAGCTCGTTAGGTATTCTATTCTATGTTTTGAAATATATATCATTGTTTATCTCTGCGTCATAGACTCTGCCGGACCACTGACATCTGACGGGCCGGTGTAAGTACCAAAATATTTTGTTAATTCTTCGCCTTACCTCTTTATCCTCAGCCTTATAATTAACAGGCAAGGTAAAATAAAAAATCTAGTATGTTTTACAATCATTAATTACTTGCGTTATAAAGTAATTAGGTTTATTTTGATGTTTGTTTATATATTGTAATGTTAATGTATTTTTTGCAGTTTTCAGCAAAACCTTACCTTACTTCCGCATAGCGTTGGGTTCATTGAATTTGTTATTTTTTTGTGTTTATTTTGTATAATTAATAGTATTCTAAGGTTTATATTAGTTGAGATATAGGGATAATGTTTTTTCAAATTTCTTGTTATTTTCGTTGTTTTTTCAGCTTGTACGGTTTTATTATCATTAATTGTGTGTCTGATTAATTATTTATATCTCTTTCTATAGTTTACATTGGGTTAACTAGATTATTGTTGTTTGGTTTCTATTATTGCGTTTTTTATTGGTATATTTTCTATTTATTTTTTGCATGCAGTTAATGTGACTTCAATATAAAAAATAGTTATTTAGAAACTCGTTAGGTATCATAATCTATTCTTTAAAGTATATATAATTGCTTCACGATGTGTAATAAATTTTCATATTTTCGTTTTATATATACGTCATCGAATACTACGTTTTTTCATTTTTTCAAACCGTTAAAATTATTCATCATTTATTATTATTATATTATTCATTACATTTCCTTAAACAATCTGGTATATTAAAATATAACGAACAGTCCTGTTTCCTGTCTTAAATAGCGGGACTGTTTTCTTGTTTACATCGGCGAGGACAGTCACAAGGACACAAGTTACACAACAACAACACGGAAACAGGAGCTTAAATATACATCATTACACTGCATTATTAAGGTATTTATATATATCTTACCCATTAATTAAGGGTTGGAATGGGTCAATGGGTGGCTGTAATGAGATATACAAGTAGAAGATGACTCACCTGGTTGGCTACCCCCATGGCTCAAATACATACGTTAAAAGGATTGGCAGGGTATAAGGGGATAGCACACTCTGCTGGTACGCCAGACATCCATGATTAAAAGAAAATACCGTATTATTTTACATCACCAGAATGTTCTAGAGAATATTATCGAAGTGCTTAGAGATACGGCAGTCCTACCCCCGTGGTCATCTGCTATTGGTACGGCAGTGTGCCATATTATTGACCTGGTAAAGCATCTTTCAAGTTATGTTATGCTAGGTACGATTTGGTTCGGTTATATAACCTTTTTACCCCAAAGCTAGGCAACTACCGTACCTATAAGGAAGCACTGTAATGATACGGCACTCATTATGGTTATATTAGGTTATGTTAGGTATGGTTTGGTCCGGTTAGATGATGAAAAAGCTTATATAACCGAACCTAACATAACTGGCTGCCGTACCCTGATTTGTACAGCGGTATGTAGGTTATCATGTTAAGAGTGACGCTGAAATCAAAGGTCTTATCTCTATAGGAGCAACCCGATGCAAGGAAACATAAGTACTTTTACTTGCTATATATAACATCGGGACATATGAACAAATAAATGAGTTTCATCTACATCATTAAGGTCGCGTAATGAACACATCCTGTCATGTAAACTTATATTTCTATACCTAACACTTACACTAGGTAGTTTATGGTTATCACACTTCAACATACTAATTGTAACGTAGTGCCGCTTCGGGTGACCTGATAAGTAATGATGTAGTTTGACGTCCACTGTCGTCATCCTATAATTAAGACGCGCTGGGCTATTAGGAATCTCTTCATACAATTTCTGTCTATAAATATCACAAATTCTTAACTTAAAAGCCTATTAACCACTTATATTAGATATTTCATTATACAAATTTGACCTTCCATTTATATTCAATAACGTAATGGTTTTGTTTTCCTTTTTATTGACAGTGTTTTCATATCCTTTCCTTCAATGATTATTTTCCCGGAAGTTACATTATATTTTCCTTTTCATTGATTATTTTCCCGGAAGTTACGTATATTTTCCTTTTCATTGACAGTGTTTTTGTCTCCTTTCCCTTAGTGTTGATCGGCCTCCAGGTGACCAACACACACGATGCAGAGTGAGACTTTGAATCATGTTAGGGTGAGCAGGAGGCTATTAATGAGTAGCTGTGCGTGGCTGCGGTACCAACACCCTCACACCTTCTGTACGTTCAAGTGAGTGTGTGTGCTTGTGTGTGTGCGTGTGTGTGTGTGTGTGTGTGTGTGTGTCTGTGTGTGTTTAATTAAGTCCTCCTCCACCTCACAGAGTCCTCCACCAGAATCACTATGACGTCCTTGGCCTCAAGAAGGACTGTTCAGCGAGTGAGGTTAAGAATCAGTTCATTCGTCTATCTAAAGAGGTGAGTAACGATAAAAATGAACTGCCTCTTGCCCTTTATTAGTGCTGGTTTACATGTTTTTATAGTGACGTCTTGATACATTATACATTATACACTAACCTTATTTATTTACAATGCTACGTTACGATGCCATTCCAGTTTCATCATATTATTATAATGACGCCTTGATACATTATACACTAACCTTATCTATCTACAATGCTACGTTACAATGACACTCTCTCCTTCACACCATTGCAGTTCCATCCCGACACCAACCAGGAGTCTTCACAATCACACAAACAGTTCGTAGCCATTAATGAAGCTTACTCCGTGTTGAGCAAGCCAGGGCTGCGGCAAGCTTATGACAGTGAGCTGGTGTACCGAGGGAAGGTTAATGTGCAGACCTATGGAGATGTCAGGACCAATGCACCGCGGGGAAGGGTGTAAGTATAGCCTGGAGGGAGCTGTGGGGTATTGTATTATTGGAGTTATTTATTTGATTGGTGTTGTGTTGGTGTTTGATAATGTTTGTGTGTTGGTGTTGATATTATTGTTATTATTTTTTTTTTTTTGTGTGTGTGTGTGCGTATTATTTATTTATTTATTTATGAGCATATTTTATGTGTTTATTGATCTGTATTATGACTGATCTATGACTGTTTTTTGTGTAGGTGTTTATTGACATATGTATACATTTACTTATCAATTAATTATTATTACTATTCATTCATGTATTTATTTATTCTTTATGTATTTATTCATTAATTTATTCATGTATTTATTTATTTGTAATGTCTATATCCATTCATTCATTCATTTATTTCACATATTAATTTATTTATGACGTATATATCCATTCATCCATTCATTTATTCATTCAGTTACTCATGAATTACTCAGTGTGTTCCGCGATGACTCTTTATGGGAGCATCGGGACAAGACAGAGTTTCACCAGAGCCGAGACAAACCTTACTACGGGGTGAAGGGAGTGAAAAAGATGCCTAACTCCTTCATAGCTGCCGGCGCCGTGATGTTCATGGTGGTCGGGGCATTATTCCACTTCTTCCTAGCTAAGTGAGTGTCTAATTACTTGCATGTATACTAGAATGTGTACGTGTGTGTGTGTGTGTGTGTGTGTTTGGGTTTATGTATGTGTGTTTGTGACCAATATTATTCTATCTAATTAACATATACCTTGATTTTCTATAGCTAACTTACCTAACCAAACTTAACCTTACCTTACCTAACCTTACATAACCTTATCTTACCATACCATACCTTACCTAACCTTACTAAACCTTACCTAACCTAACCTAACCTAACCTTACCTTACCTTACCTTACCTTACCTTACCTTACCTTACCTTACCTTACCATACCAAACCTTACCTAACCTTACTAAACCTTACCTAACCTAACCTTACCTTACCTTACCATACCTTACCTTACCTTACCTTACCTTACCTTACCTTACCTTACCTTACCTTACCTTACCTCACCTCACCTCACATCACCTCACCTAACTTAACCTAACCTAACTTTAACACCCCATTCAGGACCTCCTCTGACTACACCATCAAGCAGCTTAACATCCGGGACAGCCTAGCCAGTCAACACCATCTGCAAGTGAGGGAGAGAGCGAGGGTGAACGGAAATGAAATGCAGATGGCTTTGCTTAGACAGAAAACCGAGGAGGCGAACCGTGACAAGTGAGGTGATGGAGAGGTTAGGAAAGTGTGTGTGTGTGTGTGTGTATGTGTGTTTATCTAGTTTTAGTATACATGGTCTGAGTTACAATCATGTGGTCCGGTCTAGATTTTCTTTTGATTATGTCTGTGTGTGTGTGTGTATGTGTGTGTGTTTTAGCGATGGTTAGGTGCACATGTGTCTGTATTCATAGCATCACTCATAACATCTACATAATGCCAGTTTTGAAAAGTTGAAAAGTACAAATACTACTAGAGTAATTTATTTGAGTATTTACTTTATAACTTGTATTGAAATGTTTTAAGTAATACCACTGCCATTCTTCACTTAAATACGTATTTATATTACTTATATTACTTTTAAACTGGCTATAGAATCTTAATTAAATACAGACTGTCATGTGTTTTATCATCAACTATAAGAATAAAGGAAATATGAATGAATGAAAATTAGCATACATGATTATTTTCTCACACGGAAGAAAGAATGAAAAATGATGAATGGAAATGAATAATATAAATAACATAGAGTTTAAGGAAAGAATGAAAGGAAAAAAAAAGGAAAGTACATATATTTATTTACAAGTGTGAATGGGTATTGTTTATTTGGCTTATTTAAAGGATATATCTACTACTAAATATTACTTATCATCGTCTTTATTTACATAGTTTTATCAGTTATCATCAAACTTCTTTTCAGTTTTATTTATATAGTTTTGTCAGTTATCCTTCTATACATTATTCAGTCTTTATTTACATAGTTATATCAGTTCTTATCAGTCCTATGTCAGGTGTTCAAGATCTGGCAGGACTGGGAGGGAGGGGATAGAGGTGTAGCAGCAGGGTTAAGAGAGGGGATAGGGGTGTAGCAGCAGAGTTAAGGGAGGGGATAGGGGTGTAGCAGCAGGGTTAAGGGAGGGGATAGGGGTGTAGCAGCAGGATTAAGGGAGGGGATAGGGGTGTAGCAGCAGGGGTAAGGGAAGGGTAAGGTACAGTACTCTAGAAGGAGGGAGAGCAGGGTAAGGAGGGGTAGGGGGCAGCAAGGGTAAGGAGGAGGGAACAGCACTAGAAGGGGAGGGTAGGGTTAGGAGTAGGGGGACAGCACTCTAGAAGGAGGTACGGGGCAGGTAAGGGAAAGAGGGAACAGTACATTAGAAGGGATGACTAACTTACCTAATCTTCCATCTCATTAACGTCTACCTAACAGATGCACAAGTTTATACCACTCATTAGGTTAGGTTAGGTTAGATTAGATTAGGTTTGATTAGAGTAGGGTAGGTTAGGTTAGGTTTGGTTAGGATAGGTTTGGTTAGGTTAGGTTAGGTTAGATTTGGTTTAGGTTAGATTAGGTTTGGTTAGGTTAGGTTAGGTTAGGTTTAGGTTAGGTTAGGTTTAGGTTAGGTTAGGTTAGGTTAGGTTTAGGTTAGATTAGGTTTGGTTTAGGTTAGGTTAGGTTAGGTTTAGGTTAGATTAGGTTAGGTTTAGGTTAGGTTAGGTTAGGTTAGGTTAGGTTAGGTTTAGTTAGGTTTAGGTTAGGTTAGGTTTGGTTTAGGTTAGGTTAGGTTAGGTTAGATTAGGTTTGGTTTAGGTTAGGTTAGGTTAGAGTAGCTTAGGTTAGGTTAGGTATGAAAAAGTGTGTCAATTGTTTGTTTGTCTCGCATATCAAACAGACTATTAATTAACTAAACTAAAACAGCTCAACTCAGTAAGCCAAACAAACACAACTAACCTTATTATTTGACCTTAGAAAATAATCACTCACACATACATATATACATACATACACACATACATACATACATACATACATACATACATACATACATACATACATACATACATACACACTGGCTTGTTAAGGGAGAGAATGTTGTGTGTGTATGTCTGTGTGTGTGTTTTGATTTCAGTTCATATATATTCGTTTGTGAGTGATACGTTAGGGTTGTGTTCTGTTTATGTGGCTTTTTCTTGTAGATAAAATAAATTAAATTATATTATTGTTATTGACTACTATTACTACTCCTATCATTCTCTCTCTCTCTCTCTCTCTCTCTCTCTCTCTCTCTCTCTCTCTCTCTCTCTCTCTCTCTCTCTCTCTCTCTCTCTCTCTCTCTCTCATTATTTTTACATCTTTTACCAAACGTATCATATTTCTCAAAAATCTGCCACATTGACTTTTATCGAAAATATATCTTTATCTTAACGTTTAATTTTATCAACAGTATATAAATAAAATAAATAAAATGCTTGATTCTTGACGAGGTAATGTAAATATTATGCATAGACGTAACGATATATTCTCTCTCTCTCTCTCTCTCTCTCTCTCTCTCTCTCTCTCTCTCTCTCTCTCTCTCTCTCTCTCTCTCTCTCTCTCTCTCTCTGATGCAGTCTAATAGTAGGTTATCAAAATTTTAGTGTATATATTATTTTTTTTATTATAGTTTCTACTTGACGTAAATTCGATGTAAATATAAAGGATTGAGTAGTAAGATAAGGGTGTTTGGTTACATGGTGAAGGGTTTTAGACTTTATTATGTGCATTTTAATACCTTTCAATGCGTCTATATATACAGGGAATGTTTTTGATCTTGATACATATACTCTATACTTTGGTTTTTATTTTTATTTTTGTTTTTATTTTTATATTTTTACTTATTTTTTTGCGATGCTGAAGTAGACTTTTTTTTTTCTCTCTGTATCTTATTTTATTATTTTTATTTATTTATTTATTTATTATTTATATTTATTTTATTAATTATTACCATTTATTATTTTTATTCATTTATTTTACGATACCCAAGTGAATTATTATCATTATTATTATTATTATTATTATTATCATTATCATTATTATTGCGTTAAAAATGACCTTCAGTGATACCAACTCCTATTTTTTGTTCATTAATTCCATCACCTTGCTAACTTACTACGCAAACTCTCTCTCTCTCTCTCTCTCTCTCTCTCTCTCTCTCTCTCTCTCTCTCTCTCTCTCTCTCTCTCTCTCTCTCTCTCTCTCTCGGGTATAGGTGACTGTGGGCGTGGCGTTTAACAAAAGTAGGCGTGGTTTCATGACCTCCGTAGGGATAGGGTAGTGGATGGGCGGGGCGATGGGAGGTCGTGGGCGGGGCTGGGGGAGGAGGGGGCGGGACTATAGTATCAGCTGCGAGAGAGTCAGACTATCAGTGTCGGCCAAGCCACTCAAGTATACACACGCGGTTGTACATGTGTGCGTTCCCTCCTGTGTGTATGTGTAGGTGTGATTGAGTGTGTGTGTGTATGTGCGTGTGTGTGTGTGTGCGTGTTTCCCTCCGCCTTGGCCCCGTGTGCGTGTCTGTGTGCGTAGCGAGTGGGGAGTGAGTGGTGTGTGTGTGTATGTAGGTCGTGGATATGTAAATGTAGACACGCTTCACTAAACTTTTCGTTGCAGTTATATTTCTTATTCCGAAATGCATCCGTAACCGAACTTAACTAACTAACTGTAACACTCCCTCACACCTATTTTAAACCTTGACTCTCTTACGTCACAACACCATAATCGTAATCACTATTTTAACTCCTATTAATTCATATCTTGGGTCTATAACTTATTTTTTCTTTTTTATTAAGTGATATAATAGAGGTATTGAATCAGGAATGTGAAGGTCATTGATGTTAACATGTATTATTATCATCATTATCAGTGTTGTTATTATTTTCGCGGGGACGCACAGAGAGGGGCTACGAGCTTAAAATAATTACCTTATGTATATATATAAACCAAAAACCCATTATTCTCACACCCCATCCATTCACCAAACATAATAAACTCAACAAAACAAAAAACACATATAAAACCAATCAATTATATAACAAAAAACAATATATTCAACGCGTGAGAATGAGAGAGATAGATATATAAACAAAACCACTACATTTTAGGCAACGACATGTAAACAATTCAACGTGTGAGGATCAGAAGTGAGTGATAGTGCGTAAAGGAGCGGATAAAGGAGCGTCAGGAGCGGTGTAGGAGCAGTTAAGGAGCATTAGGAAATCACCAACAGCACCACCACCATGAATGAAGATGAAATGCAATTGGCTCAAGCCCTCGCCAAAATGAGTGGCCCGCGGACACCTATGGCTACTAAGTTGAAGAATAAACTACAAGGCTTCAGGTACGTGTGTGTGTGTGTGTGTGTGTGTGTGTGTGTGTGTGTGTGTGTGTGTCCTTGTATTATTAGTGGTAGTGGTGACAATTATATTATTATTATTATTATTGTTGTTATTGTTATTATTGTTGTTGTTATTACTATTATTATTATTATTATTATTATTATTATTATTATTATTATTACTATTATTATTATTATTATTATTATTATTGTTGTTATTGTTATTATTAAAGGTAGAAGTAGTAGTAGTAGTAGTAGAGATAGTAGGAAGATGACTACTACTACTACTACTACTACTACTACTTCTACTACTACTACTACTACTACTAATAATAATAATATGCACAATTGTACTACGTTGCAAGGAACAAACAAATGAACAAACACATAAACAAGAAGTAAATAAAGTGAAGGCATTGAACATTAAAAAAGACATGACGTGATGAGAGAGAGAGAGAGAGAGAGAGAGAGAGAGAGAGAGAGAGAGAGAGAGAGAGAGAGAGAGAGAGAGAGAGAGAGAGAGAGAGAGAGAGAGAGAGAGATATTCATTTATTTGTTTCGTTTATTTAGTTAATCAATTAGTGCTTTATTTTAGTTATCAAAATAATTTACGTTATTACTTTTAAACTCCACATGTAAAATAAAAACGAAATAATAAGACAAAAAAACTAGGAAGAAAGAAAAATCACGTTTACGGGGAAAAAATTGAAGTAATATGAAATAAACTTGAAAATACTTAACGAAATTATGTGAGAAAGAACGGTGGTGATGGTGATGGTGATGGTGAGTGATGGGAGACGAGGGAGAGGCAGCGAGGCGGGAAATGAAGATGGTGATGGTGGTGATGGTGGTGGTGATGGTGATGGTGATGGTGAGGCGTGACTTAAGGAAACATTTTTAACAAGGAGGATGGACAGGAAGATTAATAGTGAGATAATGTAATAATAGGGATAAAGAGATGATGAAATAAAGATAATGATAATAACAATGATAAAATGAATAGTCTTGCTACACGTTACGAGCCTATTATTATTATTATTATTATTATTATTATTATTATTATTGTTGTTGTTGTTTTATTTACATATTTTTTAAAGCGTTTGTCTCTTGTTTGCAATCCGGAAATAGTATACAAAGATTCTCCTGTTTGGCCTTCACCACCACCACCACCACCACCACCACCACTCATCATCACCACCATCATCATCACCTTGTATTATCTCACCAACATCACAACCTCTCTCTCCTCTCTCTCTCTCTCTCTCTCTCTCTCTCTCTCTCTCTCTCTCTCTCTCTCTCTCTCTCTCTCTCTCTCTCTCTCTCTCTCTCTCTCTCTCTCTCCTTTTCTTCACACCCAGTCACGACAAACACATGAAGGGGGGAGAAGAGAGAGAGAGAGAGAGAGAGAGAGAGAGAGAGAGAGAGAGAGAGAGAGAGAGAGAGAGAATAAACATTGCAATCACGATAAAAAAATTAATATTCAACGGAATGTTATGTTTTATTTATGTATTTAATTATTTTTATTCTAAGTGCGTGAGTGTTAACTAAAGTTGTGATGTGTGAACGATAAATAGAGAGAGAGAGAAAAAAAACAACTAAATATATACACACACGAAGATTGTTTCAAGGTCAGCCAGACAGGACTAAACTTAAAGAAACAGAAATAGAAAGGAATGATAAATATTGGAATTACACAACGAAAAAAAACGAAAAACAAATGATTAAAAAAAAAAAATAATAACTACCAAAGTTACACACCACACCACATCACAATTCACAAAACTACCACAATTACCACACCACTCATCCCTCTCCTCATCATTTATCTTACACAAGCGATAAGTAGAGAGGGATAGTGGGCGGCAAACCTAACCTAACCATTAAGACAATACACTAACAACAACAATAATAGAGTTTCGCGTTAGGAAGAGGACAGGAAAAAAGGGCGGGAAGGAAAAGGCGGGAAATGAGAAAAGCGCGGGAAGAAAATAACGAGAAGGGAAAGGCGGGAAGGAAATAGCGAGAAGGAAAAGGGCGGGAAGGAAAAAAGGTCGGGAAGGGAAAAGGCGGAAGGAAAAGGGCGGGAAGGAAAAAAGGTCGGGAAAGGAAAAGGAGGGAAGGAAAAGACGGGAAGGGAAAAGGCGGGAAGGAAAACGGCGGGAAGGAAAAGGCGAGAAACGGGGAAGGGAAAAAGGCAGGAAACAGGGAAAGGAAAAAGTACCGAAACTGGGAAAGGGAAAAAAGGCGCCAAATCTTCACAACTAACAAAGGATTCGCTGTTAAACGTCTATATTAATGTTTTATTGATGTTTTATTGATGTTGTAGTGATGTTTTATTGATGTTGTAGTCTCCTCCTCCACTTTAGCTGTCATCCTCCCCGCTGTGGCTGTCTAGGTGATGTAGCAGTTACTGATACACCATTACGTTAGGTTAGGTTAGGTTAGGATGTGTTTTGTTCTAAGGTGAGAGGAAGATCGTATATTATTTCTGTTTTTGTGTGTTTTTTTATTATTTTTTTTGTTTTGTTATGTGTGAAATGTATTTGATTTGGAATAGATGTAATGTTTTTTATTTTATTTTATTTATAGATGTAATGTTTATTTTTAAGTGTGTAGCGTAAGTGAGAGAGAGAGAGAGAGAGAGAGAGAGAGAGAGAGAGAGAGAGAGAGAGAGAGAGAGAGAGAGAGAGAGAGAGAGAGAGAGAGAGTGAGTGAGGAGTACTGAGTCATAATGCAGGTGTATATGTATGCATG
>JAXIVD010004398.1:0-36393 GCA_036785275.1 Cancer borealis | reverse complement strand
TACAGAGTCCTTGCTACTACCTATCTAACCTGGCCTACATATTATACTTCAAAGCTATTTCAATCTCTTTTACACATACAAGGCCTGACATCCTAACCACTTAACTGTTTTCTGTGAGTCTTATAACCTGTTTTCCTTTCAGTGGATGGTGTGGTGATAACTAGAGTCCTCTGGTATTGAACACTTCATGGAAAACAAACAGAATTTTAAATAGCAGGATGACAGAGATCACATTACTTTTACCATGCCACACAACCTGCACACACAAATGTAATATAATCAGCTAGTCAGTGCTTATGATTATCAACTGTTTAAAGTTGCCTACACCAAGGCAAGATATTTACAGCAAACACAACCCACAAGCCCAAGGGTTGCTGAGATAGCCAGTTAAGAAAGATCTTATAGCAATGTAGTAAGCAGGGATGGACTGGGCATGAAAAAAGGTCCTGGACTTTTTGATCAGACTGGCCTATTTAAATCCCATCCAACCATAGGCATCGCCATCACTATAGGCAACGCTACATCTAAATTTTATTTCTTCAATTAAAAAAAAATTCCTATTGACCCAATTGTCAAGCATCCCACCGGGAAACCTAGTCCTCCAGACGGCCAGTCCACCCCAGGTACATAAAGCCCTCAGAGTCCTAACTTAAACTTAGATAAGCATATGTCCTGATAGCTGTCCTGTGTGGCACCACAGAGGTCTTCTTAAGATTAAATCTGCCTGGCACCTGTAACCACTTGCTCACAAATCCCTAATACACTTTAAGCAAATCAATATCACATCTGGACATACATATATCACCTATTGAGGGAAGGGAAAGATAAGAGTGAGCCACTGTTTTGAATGGGCAACACTCTTCCAGAAACGTTTCACGAAAAAAAAAAATAATAAAAAAAAAATAAATAAAAAAAAAAATAAATAAATAAACTGTTGAAGTGCTATAAGTCACTAATACTCATTCCAACATGAAAATGTCAACCCTTACTGCACTTTAAATTCTTAACAATGACAGCATTCCTGGTCAGTTTTTTATATCATGAAGAGCGCATGCTAATTTCATACACAACATGAAGATGTAAAACATTAATAAATCACATAAATTGAGAGCAGGAATAATGTTCCCATATTCTCCACAGTTTCCTTGAAGGACAGGGAAAAAACTTTCAAAGTCCAGATGAAAGTGTAGGAATCTAGCTTCATCTACTACAAGTAACACACATTTTCAAATTTTACTTCACATTGAAATTATGTATTTGAAAATCCACACAGATAACTATTAACTGGTTTTTTCAAGATAGTTGATGGAATTATTGTCCAGGAAATCATCTATCCTGTTATATAATGTCACACATCACAAGGTTGTTCAAGTAGTTATTAGTGTAACCTAAATACATGAGACCCAATATACATACCATGTACAATATGTATAATTCTTAAATAAAAAAATAACTGAACAATATTTTCATTGTCATTATTTTGCAATCAATTCCAGTAATCATGCAACGTTGTGTACTTGTGAATATGGTGCAGATACATTTTTTTTTCTTCTTTTACTTGACTGCCTCTGCTGATTTTAACATGACTCACAATAAAATTTCACAATATTATATAACTTAAATATTGTAAACAGGTGGAGTATTGCCACTTATTAAAGGTAACACAATCTGACATCTCACTGATGAATGGACACAGCAGGAAATTAATTAATGATGAAATTTTAAGCCAACAATTTTTTTCTCCTTTTGTCAGCGTACAACTCCCTCTAATTCGGTAAAACAAGGATTATATGATTCATCAACACCTAGAACAGTGGAGAACAGCTTTTTAAATTAAAAATTTGAGTATGCTCTTATGTATATAATGAATACAACAATGTATTGTGTATTGTATTATGTATTGTTTATTGTCCCTGAGACATAAATGATTTAGAATACATGTCTCTGTATGCTCTATCTATGTTTTGTAAAGAATACATTCAAGAGAGGAAGAATAAAGTAGTGAGAACTCATCTAGGAATCACAAAAAACAAAAACAAAACAGAAGTATAGTTTTCTTAAAATTTAAGTTTAGAACTTCTTAGGTTTATTAACAAAATACATATACTTATATATATATATATATATATATATATATATATATATATATATATATATATATATAGAGAGAGAGAGAGAGAGAGAGAGAGAGAGAGAGAGAGAGAGAGAGAGAGAGAGATTGAAAAAAAAAAAAAAAAAAAAAAAAAAAAAAAAAAAAACAGGAGTCTCTTCTGCTTTTTTCCTATTTTCTGTTTATTTAATATTCCTGGAGGAGTTTTCATAAACCTGTCCTCACATAAGAAAATAATGATCACAAAATTCCATGTTGAATTACTCAAAATTTTATTTCTTTTTCTTCAATATGGCATGAATAATTGGCCATTAGTTAATTTATGGTAATTGCTCACTTTATAAACCGACTTATCACCACATGAGAATATAAGCACTAACCCAGACCCAAACATAAACAAATAACTATGCAATAACAATAACAATAACTCGTGTTCAAAAGCAATTCAAAGCCTCACCACTTTGTGTGATAAAAACAAAAAACAAAAAAAACATATATATATATATATATATATATATATATATATATATATATATATACATATATATATATATATATATATATATATATATATATATATATATATATATATATATTATATATATATATACGTATATATATACATATATATATATATATATATATATATATATATATATATATATATATATATATATATATATATATATATACATATATATATATATATATATATATATATATATATATATATATATATATATATATATATATATATATACGTATATATATACATATATATATATATATATATATATATATATATATATATATATATATTTATATATATATATATATATTTATATATATATATATATATATATATATATATATATATATATATATATATATATATATATATGAAATCGTTGTTGACTATTTTATACAATAGTTAACTATGCAAGCACTATTCAACACATAATAAAAAAAAAATTTCTATAAAATTCTGAAAAATTGCACAGAGTTCCCTCAAGAAAATAGAAATATTAATTAAGCAAGTTTTCAGGTGAATTTACAAACTGATAGTTTGACATATACTGATACCTCCATTTTTTACAGTTTATGCTTATATTTGATTTAAAAATGACCAACATCCTTCATATGTGACTAAGATTAATAAAATCTAAAGTCTCACCCATAAATATGCATGACTGTAGTGTTTTTGCGTACTAAATGATAATGAAATTATGGTACAATATAGCTGTGATCCATACATTAAACTGATTGGCAATGTCAATTTTGCATGTATTTCACAATTATAGGTAAGAAATGTTTTCAGATGACATGTGTAGTGAGTGACAAAAGCTTGCTTCCATTTGAAGTGATCATTCTTTACGGTGGGGCAATGTTCAAATATTCATTGTTACTGGGAATCCTGGAATCTGGGATCCTCAAAAGATAACTAAGCAATGCAATAATAACAACTGATTATCCCTTGTGTAAATGAGTTCATGCATACATTTAGAAAATGGAAGTAAATGGACTTCATATTAACAATTAATACATTGACTTACCCCAATCAAAACCCTTGAAGATAAATATCTTTTCAATTGAAACTTATGGAATATTCCTTTTTATAGTAGTCTGTCAGCCTCTTAGCTCCTGGTAAAAGGGCATAAAAAGCAAACTACTATTCATTCACCTTTGACATTTCTGGAGAATCCCATTGGCATGAGACCTAGTCACTGCTTCTTTTAAAACACTATTAAAAATGTTCTAATGCCATAAAAATACTAAGTATTTGTACTAAATTATGAATTGTGTCATTAGCCAGCATGGTATTTCAATGTATTAATCATATTTTATAGCTACATAATTAAATATTGAGCTTCCATAAACATTTCATCCTATATACACACACATTATTCCCCTACATTACCCCACACAAGCTTACCTTTGAGGGCCCTGGTGCATTGTTTCATCTAAAGTCTTTCCAACATAAGAGTGAGGTATTCTAAACAGAGCTTGGCCCATCCTAACCTGCTGTCCCACCTCAACACAAGCTGCTGTGCCTTTGGGGGCTTCAAATACCAATACTATAGTGGAGCCCAAGTTAAACTCACCAAAAGCACCACCTCTTGGCATATCCACTAATCTATCATCAAAGTACTTATCATTAAAGACACTTTTGTTTGTCATTACATCATTGGTCTTCAGTTCCTCATCAAAGTAAACCTGGATGGAGCCCACATTGGTGGCTCCAACAGCTGTCATGGAGAAAAATCCATATTTCCACTTGCCCACATAACTGGCTCTCTCGTTCAGTACAAAGAGGTCCCTTACCCAGGCTGCAATGGAAGGGTTCACACTAAGCAGCTCGCCAGGGAAATGTCGCCGAAAGGCCACCTTCCAGTCGGCACACGAGTGGAAGCGATGATAGTCTCCTGGGGCCAAGTATACCACACATTGGTAGAGGGTATTGTTCTCCCCATCTGAGAGGCAGGTGCGATGGAAACAGTCATCATCATCTTTCTTGCTCACCACCATAGGCCCGCTTGCATTCCAACAGTTTGGTCCCAGGAATTTGCGAAGTGAATAGGAAACACCCTGAAAAAAGGAAAGAATATTTGGGGAAGCTTATTTACTATGCTCAATTAATTTTCCCACTCAAAATAGTTGTCTCCCTTACATGTGAGATGGCATTTGAGAGAGAAAAAAAAGCAGAAAGGAAAAGTAACATCAAATGTACAAGAAAAAAATCATCACATCAGGGCATTAAATGAGATCTTCCAGTATCACAAGTCTCTTCTTAATAACAAAGTCCTGATGTGTTTGGTGACTGGCATGTAAATGGAGACCATGGCATGTGCATAATAGTAAAGGCAACATTATATTCACACAGTACAACAGAAGTAAGTGATGTAGTAAGTATATGTTTTACACTTGGTAGCATGATGGTGCAGTGCATGAGTGCCCCTGATTCTACATCACCCCTTTCGATTGATCCATATAAAGATGATGATCAACTGCAGGTTATCTACAAACTTTTGTCAAAACAGGGGAAAAAAGTAAAAATATGGACCAGAGTTCCCCACAATTCGTCGAGATAATATAAGTTTTACTACATAGTTTAAACTTGCTGCTTAATGGAGCCTTCTGTCTTACAATTAGTCTCTATAGTTCCTTTATACTTTAAAGGAGGATGTGGTACAATAAGGATGGAATACTAGAAACTCTTCCATTGGAAACTACTATGTCTACTAAGGAAGGAAGACATTCAAAAGATACTTTACCTTAACTTGATCCAAAGCACCACAACTGACAGTTCCAAATGACATGATTTTGCCATCCACTGGGCTCACCACAGCAGCTGACGGGTCAATGGGTCGAACACCTTCCTTAAGAGAGCGTCGGAACAGTTCTGACAAACACTTGTATTTACCCAAGTCTTCAACTTCTGCTTCAGCCATGTTGCAGCCAAAGGTTCGCACGTAGAGACCCAAAACAGATTTCCTTGACCATTCTGGAAGCTCAAGTCCTGGAAAAGAAAAATTCTCAATTGCTATAATGCATGAACATAATGAAAATATAAAAGTTTCTAAGCTATAACCCAACAATAATTTGAAATTTGCAATACAGTCCTTACATTTGTTGTAATAATAGCTTCTTGAGAAGTCTATAATTATGCATTTTATACTTGAAGTGTGGCTCAAAACATAGTAAGGCTGTAATAAATTTGGTTCCTAATGAGTCATTACACAAAGGTAGCCAGCATATGACCAGCAGTAACAGAAATTGTCATGGGATATGGAATGATAATCAAACATCAAGGATCTAATGAGTACTATAGATGAGCTGCTCGAGAGATGTCAGCAGTGTGAAAAAAAAATTGATGATGAGTGATAACAGTGTTTATGCATTATAAGTAAAGGTGAAAGAGTGAGCTGAAGAGTGGTGGTGGTAGTTGACTAACCACTCTGAGATAGTTTGATATCTGAGTAGAATGGGAGATAATTATATAATAGTGATCATATATGAGTAGGGGAGATGCTACTGATGCAAATAGAAGGCCCCTGTAAGATGCAATGACAAGGTGTTGGAATACGAGAGAGAACACCATCCAAGCCAGCCAGGTGTGACTTTCAAAATAAGTCAAAGTATTATTCTTGACTCAAGTGTATTCATCACCCCAATACTGGCCACCTTAGTGACCCTCCTCCAAGGCTTAACCTAAGATGCACCGTCCAACCTTTACTATAATATCACATACTGAGAATAAAGAAGCTCACATATCTCAAAATATTCTGGGCTGAAAGATTCCTCTACACTGGTTCTTGAGTGAGTGTGTGTGTGTGTGTGTGTGTGTGTGTGTGTGTGTGTGTGTGTGTGTGTGTGTGTGTGTGTGTGTGTGTGTGTGTGTGTGTGTGTGTGTGTGTGTGTGCGTGTGCGACATAGAAGACGTAATGTTCAATATCTCACAGATAAGATGGAAGAGCCAGCCTTACCGTTAACCCAGCCCCAGGCTTTTGAAAAATGTCGGAGTGGTAATAACTTGTATGCTTCCACCTCCCACTCATCAGCCAGACAGTCACATGGGTCAACCTGACCCAGCCTCACTGCTTCCCTCTTCCTGGTGTGTCTATACTGCTGGAAGGCAATCAGAGCCAAGCCAACACCAACAGGGAGTGGTGTCCAGCGAAGGGAGCGGAGGTACTGCTTGAAACTTGACTGCGCCATGATGTTGGTGTCAAAGAATACTGCAAGTGAATGGAAATACTATTGATTGTTATGAATAACAACTTAAATATAATATGCAGGACTAATAAGCCTTAAGTTTTGGAGGACTCTTGAGATGAACACATAAATGTATAAAACAACATGTAAGCAATTACTGATTGAGATTTTCTGATTACATATTTTCTGGAAACCTACAAGAGTAAGGAAATCTTAGTCTGAAAGTTGAGAATTACTGAAGAAACAAAAGCAGGTAACTTCAGATTTGGGATGGAGAATCTATTAGGCATTTAAACTAGATTTTGACGAGAAGGATGCATAACCCGTCTCAAAGACATCTGCTTGATCTGCACTCTTGTTGCAGTTAACAAACCATGATGCAATGCAGATTCACACTTTATCACTAGAAATAAGACAGAAGCATAAGTCATAAAAGCAGAATGTACATTTCATCTATCAGAGCTATCAGATCTATCTATTACTACTTTGCCTGGAAATTTCTTTTCAATACATTCTTCAAGCTTTTATAGAATAATCACAACAAATGTAGACTTTGCTTTCTGTAAGGCCATCTAGCCATCTAGCTATTAGTGATCTTTTTATCTAGCAGTTCAGGCGATTCTCTGGCAGTCAGTCATATGATTCAGTGTTTGATCCCAGAGAGTGTAAAAACTGATTGCCTTGTCATGATTTCCACAGTGTGGGCACTACAATGGTAGCAGCAGTGCGATTATATATAAAAAGATGTGTGAAAAGTGCAATGCTTTAGGGTGGTGAAACTTGGCCTGTTGAAGATGATGTGAAGAGGTTGTAGTGTACCAAAAGGATCATGGTTAGAAGGCTTTGCAATGATAGTGTGAGAGATAACCAAACAAGTGAAGAATTAAATAAAGCAGACATGGATCTGAGAGCATCAGTGAAATAATGAGAACAGGTTGACTGGATTGTTTTAAGAAATGGAGAAAAAGGATGAGAATGACTGGGTTAATTGTGTTAAACATAATAAACTGGAAACAGACCAAGGAATACATGAGATAAGATCCTGAGGAGGGATCTGGAAAGCAGGGAAACTAATAAACAAGATGCACAGAATCATGCGGCTTGGTGAGCTGCCATCTGCTGATAAAGGGTGACCCACGTAAACATGAACCTGCCTTTCAAAACGATGATGTGATGATTGCTAGTTGCCCAAACTCTCAAACAGAGATACACCTTAGCCTATGAGTTGTGTCTGAAAATGTGATTTTCTAGTTATACACCTTGGGGGTTAAACTTTGGATTGAAGTATTATCTTACCTGATGGGGTTCCCTTGATCACATGAAAGAGGAAGGCCCAAAGAGAAGCTACATTCTATTCATGCATCAATCTTACAAATAATGCACTTCATATAAATGACGATAAAATCTGACATCTGGAAGGTGCACCTATATATCATAAGGAATCAATACTTGAAATAGTTATGTATAAAACTCATAAAAGCTTTTGAGCAAGACATTCATGTACAAAGGTCATAAAGCTTAACAGCAAGGCAATCAGGAAGAGTTGTTCTGAAGGTAGACAGTTAAGATTCTATCCAGTAAAGAATTTCACAGGTGTGCTCCTAATACTAGGGAATTTTTTCTTCTATTTAAATGAGAATGAACTAAAGAAATATTATATTTGTTTTCTGCAGCAGAGGTCAAAATGGGCTGGAGAAACAGGTCAACATGGAGTAGTTGTCATAAATAATTTACCAATATGTAATAATTTCAAATAGACAGTCTTTGCTTTACTAAATAGAAATTGATAAAATTCATGCGTTCAGAATAATTCAAGTTGTCTAATTCCATAAAATTATTTGCTTAATGCTGTTGAACAGATTCCAATAATCCACATCGGATCATCATTGTAGCCTATGTTCCAGTCTGATGAACATGTGGGCTAAAGCAAAAACTTAGATTCAGATTCCTGTTACTCCAAAATAGTGTTTGTGACACACCTATAAGCCAAACATACGAATCCTAATTTTCTGGTATACCTTTGTAATAAAAATGAAGTCGAAAATTACACTTCTAAATAATGTTTTATGATAAAGCCTGAATGATAATGCGGTATTGGCAAGGCATTATGGTGTGGTTTTCCAGTCAGAGTACCATTAATACAGTACATGCAGAGTAATAGTGCAAACGATTTTCTTTTACGTATTTTTCCCTTTGGGGAAAAAAACAAAAACATGAAAAGCATCACAAAAAAATATAATCTAACTGTCACATATTTTTCTAACTGATAAAGTTTCCTAACCGACATATACAATCTCCTATTAGCCAAAACTTTTTTTGTTTTGCTTCGACACATATACCGCGAATGTTATATTTCCTTATGAATGAGTTTTACAAGACCAATTAACCCACCCTCACTGAAGTAATCAATCTTAATCAAAGTTAAATCAATTCACCATCATTAATATATCACGAATACACGGGAATGTGGTTCCACTTGACCCCACCCATGAAGTGCAGTCTTTGGAAGGCAGTAAGAAGCCTATTACTAGGTTGTAGTTATATTTACAGTTAAAGTCATAATGGTTTATGACAATACATGTTACTCGCCTTTATTGTCATTCCTAGTTGAAAGCACACTCCCAGTTCCTAAACACTTGAGGTTGTGTAACTCACCCGGCAGGTTCAGGCCTCAGGGCATGATGTTGGTGTTGGTTCAATGTTGTGATTGTGCCTTTTCAACGGTACTTCACTGCCTCTGATTACCGGCCTCGCAATGCTCTACAATGACTTGTTTTGTAATTGTTCTTTCTTCATATCTATTAAAGCCTTGAGTTAACTTGATCAGATTCAGGTTCTTTCCAGGATCAACAAGATTAATTGCATGACTACCTCACTAATAAGAACATAACAAAAGAAAGGAGACTGCAACATGCAGTCTCCTCCTTTCTTTAGTTTATGTTCTTGGTGTTGTTTAGGGCTGCGATGTTCTTATGTTTTAACAACGGTCCTAGTACTGATCCCTGTGGAGCCTCACTAGTGACATTACCCCACTCTGATTTCTTCCCATTAATCTGTATCCTCTGTTTCCTACTAGTAATTACTAGTAGGAAACAGAGGGTACAGATTAATGGGAAGAAATCAGATACTAAAGTGGATTAGGGGATGGCTTAAGCCATCCCCTAATCCACTTTAGTATCTTTCTCCCTATGCCATGAGCCTTGACTTTACTTAACAGTCTCCTATGGGATACTCTGTCAAAGGCTTTACTGAAGTCCAAATAAACTATATCGTACTCTTCCCCCTATCTATGGTTTCAAATACTTTCCTTAGGAAGGATAATAGATTTGTCAGGCAGGACTTCCCCTTGCTAAAACCATGTTGACTACGTCTATTAATTTGTGTTCATCTAAATGTTTTCTAATTGCCATTGCTATGATAGCTTCTAACATCTTATCTACCACTGATGTTAAACTAAAGGCCTCTTCTATTTGTTCTCAATAATCTATTCCGGATTCTGCTCCGAATCCGAATCCGTTTTGGATTAATTGGGTGCAAATAGAACAGCAGAATCTGTTTTGGATTCGCTGGATCAAAACAATAACAATGAGAGGCCAGTCGCTGCCCAGCCGTTACACTAGTCACTTCTCCGAGGAGTGTTGAGAGTTACAACTTTCATTTCCGGATGCATTTACGGTGACAGCGGCATTCCTAATTATCACCAACCTGCTTATTGTACAATAAAAAATCTTTATATAACAATGTGTTATTGAAAACACCATTAGATGCTTGAAAAGTAGATTCAAGTCTGATGAACCTCAAGGTTACTGCTCCACCTCTTTATTATAAATATACTATACATAGTGTACTCAACATATCTGTGAAGGTTTCTGGCGGTGCTCACCATTATTTACCTCGCAAAACTTTTTAAATGATAATAGGTTATGTTAAGTTGGTTAGGTTATGTTAAGTTATGGTTATGTTAAAGTTGTTAGGTTACGGGTTATGTTATGGTTAGGTTCAGTTAGGTTCGATTATATAAGATTTTTTACATTTTATCACCCGGAAGTTAGGGTTCGCAAACTAGTTTTTTTTTGGGTTTGGTTATTAAAATGTAAAACTTATGTAACCGAACCTAACTGAACCGCATCAAACCTAACTTAACATAACCGCAAACTAACCTAACAACCTTAACCTAACCATAACTTAACCTAACTTAACCAACATAACAAAATTTCAAAGACGTTTTGCGAGGTAAATAATGGTAAGCACCCCCTAAAACCTTCACATATGTGTTGAGTACACTCTGTATAGTATGTAAGACTTCATATATATATAATAAAGAGGTGGAGCAGTAGTTGTAAAGAAATACCTCTTATTTTTATATATGTCTAATCTGAAGCGCCGATAGGCTTTCCCTCGTTAGGTTAGATTTGGATAAAACTTAACTTTTACATCCAGCCAAAAAACCTTACATTCCCACATGTCCTCATGTTTATTGGGAGAAGGTGGGGAATGGGGATATCTTATTAACTATTTATTTGGGACGGTAATGAGTGTCAGAATCATTTGTGTATATCAATGTAGAGTAGAGCTTCCCCTTAACCAAAATAAACTTTGGGGATATCTTATTTAACTATTCATATGCTACGGTTATACATATTTTTGTACCTACACTAACATTTATGCAGAATTTTTGTACCATTTATTCTCTTTCACGTACAAGTAAGTTGTTTTCTTGGGAGTATATATCAAAATTCAAAGAAAACAAATAACCCGGTTAGAGGCTGCTGTTATATCTCTTTTATTTCTGGTATTCATCACCATTATTATATAATTTTAAGCCTACAGTAGTATTTCTGAAACATTTTTCTACCACTTAATAGCTTTCTCGTATATATACACTGTTTTTATTGGAGGTATATATTAATAATAGATTCCGAGAAGAGGCTGCTGTTATATATCTCCTTTGTTTTTGATATTCATCACCACTATTATACAATTCTGTGCCTACAGTAACATTTCTACACCATTTCTCTACCGCTTACTATCTTCCTCGTATATATACACTGTTTTATTAGAGGTATATATCAATATTAACTTCTGAGAAGAGGCTGGGTCAGGCTGGTGCAAAAAACCCGCGAACGAGTGTCGTCTGCTATAACCCACCTCCCACATCAGATTCGACGGATTCAGGAATCTGTTACAGATCACGGATTAAGATGGTAAATAGAACACGATTTCGCGGCTAAGCCCCGCCCAGAGCGGCCAAGTCCCACCCAGATTCAGTGATCTGAAACGGATTCACGCAAATAGAAGAGGCCTTTTAATTGGGCTTTAGTTACTACGTTATGCCTTATCTCTTTTCTTGAATATAGGAACTACATTTGCCTGCCTCCATAACCTGGGAACTACTCCTGTGTCTAAGGATTTCCTGAAAACCATCGCAATGGATTCATTGAGTTCTTTTCTACATTCCTTAAGAATCTTCGGAAAAATGTCGTCCGGCCCTGGAGATTTAGTCTTCTTAAGTCTATCTATTTCCCTACTAATTACTTCCCTATTTATAACTGTCGCTTAATTTATCAACCTTTTGTCCCCTAAAGATCTGTACTGGCTCCAGTTCCCTATCCGACTCTTCCTGCTCAATTAAACTGTCCTCCCCGCGGCAAATACAATATTGTCAAGAGGATAAAATGAGGGTGCTTTATAGGTAATTAAATAATCCCCCGTATTATATAACGCTAGACCATATAGTTCTGCTAGGGTTAACTAGAGAGTGCTAACTCTCTCACCAAGTTAAGCTGCCGTGAGCCAGGAACAAACTCACAACCTACAGGTCACGAGTCAAGCACCGTACCATAGAACCACCTGACACCACGAAAATTCGAGTAGCATTGTTGACCATAAACACATACTTAATGTCAATGTTGCAGCATATAACGGAAGTCCCGGATAACCGAGTCTCTTTACAATTATCTATCTCCCACCAGGCGTCCGTAGTGGATACTGTGTTCGTTCTCTTAAATGTTTCCTGAGTCATTCCTAAACGTTTAAAATCATCGCTCCCTCTCTTTTTTATACCGATAGATGGTGGGCAACGATCATCCCACAAACGTTAGTTAAAAGTACTCGATAAAGTGTGTGTGTGTGTGTGTGTGTGTGTGTGTGTGTGTGTGTGTGTGTGTGTGTGTGTGTGTGTGTGTGTGTGTGTGTGTGTGTGTGTGTGTGTGTGTGTGTGTTAACAAGTGAAAGGGTAATGGCAACAAATGTCGTTCAGCGTAGTGGAATACACCTCTTACAAATAATAATTATAACAATAATAATAATTTAAATAATATTTATAAATAATAATAATAATAATGTCAACAACAGACACGTAAAGGTTGAACTGCATGTATGACCTTTGGTTTTTATATGACTACTTCAAGAAAGAAGTGTTTTGAGTTAACATCACTTGCCTTGACCTTGGGAAATATATTGGAAAAAATCAATTAATTCTCATTCAAAATGACATCCAGAAGCGATCGTTGTTGTCCCTTTAATAAAATACCGTACACACATCTATTGATCATTGTGTGTTGTGTGGCGGAGGAAGCTTGTAACCAAACTAATTATATTATGTATATCAAGTATCTTAGTCATCATGATCACCATCATCACCTTGGACGCCACATTACATCCCTTCTCCATACGTTCCCTATAATACTGCAGCATTCTCTCTTCGCCCATTAAAGAAAATTTCCCTCTCATCCGTGCCCTTCCATTACACTCTTGAGCATTCTTCTGCTTAGTCTAAAGCACTGGTTCTTAGTTCTTAATCAATGGTACGTGTACCTTCAGAGGGAGCCAAGGGTAATTAATCTTCGTGGGTACGTGACAGTTCTCTGAGACAACGGATATTCTTAATGAGTGCGAAACATGATTGTAGAAACATTCCGAACTAGTTCATGTATGCTATTATAAAAGGTGTGCTCTAGTCTGCAGATATAGGACTTGGTATGTATACATTAGACCTGATCAAGCAAAACTAAACATAACGAATCAAGCTATTATAACTATTATGACTTTACTCTTATATATATATATATATATATATATATATATATATATATATATATATATATATATATATATATATATGTATATATATATATCATGAGTGAAATGCATTACCGAAAATAATAAGGATTGATAATTTCTCGTCTAACTTCATGTTTTCTCTTCAATTTCCATGACATTTCAGGGTACAGTTTATTCTGCAACGTCACAATTCCCTGTTGAGGCCTTTTCTTCCAAACACGGCAGTCTATACTGATTGTATACTCTTAGACTTCCTTCACACACACTGTATGTATATGGAAGAATATCTCAATTACCGGAATATTTGATTTTTAAAGGTGATTAAATAATCCCCCCGAACCAAATAATTATAGACCCTATAGTTTTGCTAGCGTTAACGAGAGAGGGCTATCTTTCTCACGAAGAAGCTACTATGAGCCAGGATCGAACTCGCAACCTTTAGGTCACGAGACATCTCAATTGCTTGAATCTTTGACGAGACCTGTGTAGGCTATACGCGTCACACTCATACATGCAATGCACGTACCATAACAAACTCACCCTAATGAGTTGAAAGCAAACTGTTATTTTTTTCTTCATACTATATGGTTTTGCTGGAATGTTGATACATATAATTATTACAGTCATGAAGTGCTACTTTGTGTATGTATATGTCGCAATATCTGATGTTTATATCAACATCAGAATGAATCACATATGCAACCAACATCGCATTTCACGACTGTAATCATCATTATGTATCATTATTCTTAAAAAACCATAAGTGTTTGATCTCAACTACTTTTTGCAAGGGTGATATACTTTTTTCAATCACTCTAATACAAGTAAACATGACGAGCTATCACACTACGCATTACATCCGTCTACGAAACACTGTATCGCGTAGTTGTCAGGATAATACGGTCGTGCTGAGGTCAGTAGCCTCACAAACACTGATACCAACTTCCATCATTACATGTAATCTGCTGTCTAAGTGAACACTATATCATCTTCATCACTAGTGTACTAACCACAGGAACATCAAAAAAATGCCCAATCATCAGCTAACTATACATTTCTATACATAAGGAATGAATACCATGACCTAGTTATACCGCACTACTTTCAGTCTGCAGCACGGCAATATGGGCTGTGTTGTGACAATCTGTTAGCTCCACTACATGCTACTATTCTGATGTAACGATAAGCAAGCACCAAATGAAGAGTGATTAATGGATCTTGATGAAGAGAACATTGTGGATATGAGAACTGTCAATTAATGTCATTCTAAATTTAATTAATTAATTAATACAATGCATATAATAAATTCCGATAAACGCAAAGTAATGGATATGATATTGATATACCTCGTACACTTCGTCTTAAAACAGTGGAATTTGGTTTGATGGCCTCGTTCTTATAATAATGATAATAATAATAACAACAACACAAATATTAACAAGAGGTAGAGGAGAAACACGAGCTGGAAGTAAAAGCAAAATTCTTATCTAACTGGTTAAACGGAAACGGAAATTTACAGGAAATACCTTTTATTAATTTCATGCAACCCATTTTTCTCCCCACCACCAAAAATCACACTTTTCTATATGTGGATACTCAATAAATGAAAGAAAACTACTTAACCTCACTTGTCGTGCACTATTACAGGAAAACTTAAAAGGTTCGAGAAAATATCAACATCAACACACTCAGAGAAAGCACAAAGCCACACAATCATTCACAAACGTTCGAACTTCATTCCACAATCATCAATGCACGAACACATATAGAGAGTCACGAGGTTGATTCCTGAGGCAGTCATTGAGGGGAAGGGAGAGGGGAAAGAAAAGAAGATAGTATGAAAGAGATAGTGGAGTTCCCGACCTGAATTTCTCGCCCGTGTACATAGATGGTAGCACCGCGAATATTAAAGGTTGTGGACTGGCTGATTATATCGACGCCGAATGCCACCACCACTGCGTAATAGCAATCCAGGAAGAAGACGAGGAATAAAGATAAGAAGAAAAAGGATGAGGAAGATGAGGATAGATTAGCTCAAATAAGTTCCTAGATTTTTAAAGGACATTTATTTCCATGATCGTTTTCATCTATCTTCACTAAAGGGACACGTGAGTTACAGTCCCTATCGATGTCACAGTGACCTCGTTTATCTCGGCCGCAACACTTTGATAGTTGTACGTGTTGAATTACTTTAAACATGGTATTACAAACATCACACAGCACGTAATTATATGGGTGTTGACTCTGATTAGTTTGTGAGTTACTATACAAACTGTCCTCTGTGTAACTGGTGTACCCTAACTAAGTTCAGAGCTGATCCACTTTTATCAGATTTCCGGGATATGTCTCATGTTCGTATCAGCTTATCATGTCATCCTCATCGTTACTAAGCACAGCTGTCAACGAGCCACATCCCTCCTCTACTTGCAGCTTGTGGGACAGTGCCCTGCATGCTCTCCTTGTTCCTTATGCTCTCTCCACCCAACAGCATGATCATCAATTGCAGTGGATCTCTCTCTCTCTCTCTCTCTCTCTCTCTCTCTCTCTCTCTCTCTCTCTCTCTCTCTCTCTCTCTCTCTCTCTCTCTCTCTCTCTCTCTCTCTCTCTCTCTCTTCTGTAGTGGTTTGCAAGCGATGCGAGGGTGCAACGAAGCCTATAGTACTCACGGTTGGGTAGTATCCAACACTCCAGTAGGTATCTTGGTCCAAACTGATGAATTTCTAGAGTGCAAGACATGTAAAAGGACAAAAACACAAAGGTTAAGTTAGGATAAAGATTATGCTGCAGATGCTTTCATGATGATTGGTTCAATAATATATAGGTGTACCTCTAACTACAACCCTGGAAGTATACTAAGTTGTGTATGGAAGTAAACATAAATTACATATAGATGCTTACAGAAGAAACCCATTAACATTACTTAACGCTGTGTCACGCTTCTTCTTCTCACGCCGGTAAACAACCCAACATAAAAATAGTAAACAGAGGAGACCGAAGCTGTACGAAAGAGGATTAGCAACACGGATGCGGCTTGTTGGTGTCACGTGCTGCTCACGATTGTCATGTGTTCTTGCTGCAGTTTTCAGACGATGCTCCACCTTACTAACCGATTTCATATTACTTGAAGCCATTTAAACATATCGAGTCATGTAAAATTATTATAAACAAGCACGTCAATTATATTCACAACACCGAAAGGATGAGGGAAAGTGTAGAATGTTATAGTTTGTTATTATAATGTTTGCTCTTCTATGTAGTTGCGCTTCCAAAAGTAGAAAAATAATGCAAGACTTATTATTGATTATCTGGTAGTAGGTTTTTCTTGTTGCACTTCATGTGAGTTAGTGCCGAGCTAACAGGATCTGTGCTCGTGCTCGGTAACAGGAGAGACAAGAAACGTGACTAAAATATCTCGGTGCGAGGGAGGATTAGTGAAAAAAAAAAGTATTTTGGTCTCATAACTCGAAATACCTGCTAAAAACACACTATTATGTAATTAAATGCAAACATAATTTACTTACATTCAAACGAACACCTAAGTATTCATCAACTACTTAAAAAACATCCTGTCAAAACAAATATTTCATACTAAATACTTAAAATCCTCTGAGCTTCATTCGTGTACGTAGGCTCTACATAATATTTCTTGTATATTTCTAGCATTAACAAGGAAAAGAAAAGGCGTGCGAGTGGGCAGCCTTTGAAGTGAACGCGACAGGCTGAGTAAGCGAACGGGATTGACTCAAGAACTTATCGATGTCCAGTATCGGAACCTCTCCTCACGTTTCCTGCACGCATCTCAATTACTACTATCAGCTCATACTTTGTCTTTATCCACCTGCAAAATACATGCAAAAAATATGTTATTAGTTTATCTTCCATTATTTGAGGCATACAAAACCAAAGAGAAGTAAATGATGTTGCAATGGGACCAATTTTCTACGGTATGTGCAAAGCCATACATTCCTCCTACCTCCTACCACACCTGTTCTACTGTACTGAGTCTTCATTACAAACTTAAATAACTGAAAACCACAAGCAGAGAGAGAGAGAGAGAGAGAGAGAGAGAGAGAGAGAGAGAGAGAGAGAGAGAGAGAGAGAGAGAGAGAGAGAATATTTCCATAAACTCAGCATACACGTAAGTCTCCCTAGATAATCCACAAATACTAAAGGTTTTTACACTTGTCATACAAAAAGGTGCATCACGAGGGAAAACGCAACAGACAAGTGCAAAGACAAGATTAGAGAGGCGCCAGAATGTTCGTTTAAAGATTACGTCATCACATTAACCTCCTCTCTCCCCCCATCCCATCCCAACAGTCCTGCGAATCAGCTGGGACGCCGCCGCCGCCGCCACTTGCTCTGACTGACTCACGCCACGCTGCCTCACCCTATTATTTGTCAGGTGCTTGTATTGTTTTCTGGAACTCTGCACCTGTACACCAATCAAGGCTCAACTAGGCCATTCATTACACAACAATCATAACCACCCACACCCAATACTATTAATATTACTACTACTACTACTACCACTGCTGCTGCTACTACTACTACTACTACTACATCTACTACTACTGCTGTTGCTGCTGCGGCTCCTCTTGCTGCTGTTATTACTACTGTTTGTTACTTCTGCTGTTATTACTACTATTTTTCCTCCTCCTACTTGTTCCACTATTACTACTGCCATCACTATCTTACCATCATGACTATCACTACCTATAAACTATTACTACTAGTACTATGTCTTCTACTTCTGCTGCTACTACTACTACTACTACTACTACTACTACTACTACTACTACTACTACTACTGCTACTACTACTATTGTTACTACAATGAAGAATGATTGGATTTAATATTCAACGAATTGGAAAACAGAAAAAACCCAGCTCCCTCTCCACATATGTATCATTTACTCTTCTATAGGCCAGTCTCTGTTACGCAAGTGTGAGGTAACTGCATTTAAAGACTAACCCTAACCGGCCTAACCTCTCTGCACGTCCTCAGAAACTACGCAGAATCAGCATCTAATGATATTTTTAAGAGAAACTGATGCTTGCTATATATCTTTTAGAAAGTACCAACTACAGGTGAATGCAGGTGAGGAAAGCACCTTACGCCATAAGAGAACAGTCTGGCGGGGAGGGAGTATAGTACAACTGACGCTATCCGCTGAAAATCAATACTGCTGGGGTGACTAAAAACGGCGAGAGAGAGAGAGAGAGAGAGAGAGAGAGAGAGAGAGAGAGAGAGAGAGAGAGAGAGAGAGAGAGAGAGAGAGGGGTGAGGAGAGGAGGCAGTTCATTACTTCCGTGTATCAGTTGATAAGTTTTTTTTTTCCCTCTCTCCTTCCTCCCCTCTTCCTCCACAGACATTCACACACAAAAAAAAAAAAATATATAAGTGCATTAAGTGTCCGAAACGAAAATAAAGATGATGAAAGTAATAACGATCTTAATAATATTAACAGTAATGATAAAAAATTGTAGTTGTAGTAGTAGCAGTAGTAGTAGTAGTAGTAGTAGTAGTAGTAGTAGTAGTAGCAGCAGTAGTAGTAGTAGCTGTTGTTAGTCATTATTATTATCATTATTATTATTATTGATATTACTATGCTTATTATTACAATCATTATTATCACTATCATCATCAACACTATTACTGTTACTAACATCATTATCATCATCATCACCACCAGAGTATTCAAATAATCTAAGACGCATTTCGAGACAAGAAACCCACCACAAACATACGTATCATTTACTACCACGCACGTGCACAAGAACAGTGGTTACATAGACTTGAGCCTCCTAATAAATGCCCCAAACACCTGAAGTGCTCCGTATTGGAACTTACTAATAATTTCCTTAAGAAATGATCCCCTTTAAACAAACCTTCAGTCTACCTCAGTGACATGTTTTGCACGCTCTTGTTTACTACCGTTACGTAATGTTCAGGTTTCAATACCTATGTAGAATATTATTTATGCAATGTCACTCAATCAGAGACAAAAACATACAGTACTCGGTTGTGTATTCCGCCTATGAGCTATAAAGAGGAAGACTTGAATATGTCTCTTAGCATGCGGGTGAACACACAGTTTTCATCGATCAAAGAGTCAAAGGGGACCACGTTCTTCTGTAGGAGTAGTGAAATCATCACTGTTGCTTCCTGTCTAGGGATTCTCTCTCTCTCTCTCTCTCTCTCTCTCTCTCTCTCTCTCTCTCTCTCTCTCTCTCTCTCTCTCTCTCTCTCTCTCTCTCTCTCTCTCTCTTCTCTCTCTCTCTCTCTCTCTCTCTCTCTCTCTCTCTCTCTCTCTCTCTCTCTCTCTCTCTCTCTCTCTCTCTCTCGTCAGTGAGATTATGTAAGCAAATGATATATCTTTAATGTTTACATCAAATGCACTGGCTACGCATTTTCAAGCTTTACTATGTCAATATGGCAGTTTCATTCATCAATTGAATTTAAAGTTCTTGTTGACATCTACCAGTGATCTGCAACAGATGTATACAAAAACTGAATTATTTAATTGGTGTTTTTGCCGACTGTGTTGAGAATCACCGAATCTGCTTCTAAACCTTTCTTTCCTCGAACACTCCTCACACCTCTGTAATAACCTAAGGCTTCTTCATTAGCTTTACGAGCCTTTATTAGGGTCAGGAGTATTTGATGTAGCATAGAATTGGCTAACGTGAAAGTTGTCGGAAAGCTGCATATGTCACCGTATTGTTCACTCCCCACCCTCCCCTCCACATCACGCCACCACCACCGCCACGCCCCTAGCCGGGACGTCCCGTCACTGGTAAGTCGATTGCTTCACTCTTCACTTGCAGATAATAAGACAAATGTTTGGTCGACTAAAATAACTAGCTTCTGGTGACTGTTTGCGAGTCATCATCCACCACCAAAGGTACATTGAAGTTAGTTAACAGTAATTGATGTCACTCACGACGATATTCTTGCTTAACCACCTAACTTAACGATTTTGTTCAGGTTCTTCGTCATAAAAAAAAAAAATTCACATCCAATTAGTTTTAACAGCTGGCATTATATTTCTTAAGTATTATTCCGGAACAGAAAATTGATAATAAAATAAAAACTACCGATGTTTGTTTCGTTTCTGTATCACTTCCTATTCCGATGAATATGCAATGACCACAACTCTACAGTTGTTGGTAAAAAGAACAAAAATAATAGAAAATTGGTAATGTGAGGAAAAAATACATCTATCCAGCATCATCAGACGACGTACGTACACACACACACACCCACCCACACACATCTCCACACCAGCGCCACCTTGTTGCCGGTACTAGCAACCACATACTTGTCGCCTTAATTACACCTAAATTACAGCCATTCTACATAACTTTCCAATCATGATAAGTACCATATTGGCTAATAGGCGACCATGGCCTCACTATTCATCTCATCCGGCTCCAAGGACAAGTCGCAGCATCCTAGACATCCTACACACGTACCGGGCCTTCAGTACTGTAGGACCTCACTGCAATGTGCTTACCTTACACTAATCACAAAAAACAGGACAACAACAGTGATAAGACGCACAAAACACACCTGTGAATGCCAGTATTATTGCAGACCAGAAGATAAATAATTTGTATCTTTTAACATGAGGAAATTTTATCCTCGGTGAAGCCATCGCACCCCTGGGGCTCTATGTGGCCTGCTCGTCTTGCTCGACTGGCTTAACTTGTTGACATGAATGTGTATGTGGAGGGTGCGTGTATACGGTTGCGAGGGAGTGTGAGTGTGTGAGTGAGTGTGTGTGTGTGTGTATAGTAGAGCGGCTATCTGCCTCTCGCCTCCAGCACACAGCTACAGACTAGACGGTGCCGACATGCGCGGTCCTAGTGCCTCTCCGACCAGCCCCGCCCCGCCACCTCCCAGACCGTGCCTCATTTATGTGTTACCTTATTCCCGAACACTAACAAGGAATAATATATTTCTTTCGTACAATGGATAATTAAAATGGTTGAGCGGTGCAATAGTCATGTTGCCGTGGAGTGAAGCATCAGGAAGGCGGGTGTGTAGTTAATCCTTACCTGGTAACCGTGGTCTGGCTGGAATATGGCGCGATGCGTGCGCAGGATATCTACATTTTCTCCCTGCGAGTGAATAACGATGCAACACACTGCTCCACTGTTTTGATATGTAGTTGGGGATGCTGTAATAAAAGACAAGTGGTTGGAGATAGGCAGGACACATTCAATGCATGTTTATTTATTAATTATTATTAGTATTATTTTGAGATGCAGGGAGATGGGGCACAATGCAATGGTAGCTAACTTGCTTATTTCGTATGCCCTCTCCCCCTCCACGTAAAAGAGTGTGTCGTGTTTTCAGGTGACAGTTTGCACGCGCAATTTCAGTTCCACCTAGTCATCAACAGCGTAATGACGAGATCATTAACGAGTAAGGTGAAGGGGTGTAGGGCGGCGAGACGGGCGATGAACGGATAATTAAACTGATACTCAAGTGACGAGTTAGGTTTTAACCCAACATAACGAAGTTTTTAGGCTAATTTACTTTCATTGCAAGAACATCTATAGCACTCTGCATTCTTTACTGTAGAAGGATAATTGAAAAACATATACATTGTTATATAAGCTGTGGCTGTCTAATAACACAACCACACAAGCATCTCAAATTAAAAACAAGATCAAAATCCTGATGCTAAGAAGGCAGCTTACTGACAGCTGTCTTTAAAGACAGCTACGATCTCAGTTCATATGTTGTTGATTTATTCTTCTACTGTCTAAATAATGCTGTGTATTTTGAACATTCTGCTAAACACGCAAATTATACCAAAAACCTCGTAATGTTGGGAAAAGACTTCACTTGTAATCAGGCTATCAGTTGTAACAGTTCAAGTAATAGTTACCCTGTAGGTGGGCCGGTGGCTGATAGCAGTGTCATCTGTCATCATTCTTTCGGCTGACCCGAGACTTAAGGCCCGTCTACACTAGAACTGCCCAGTCGGGGAATCGCCCGACTGGGCAGTCTCGACTCCCATATATGGTAAAGTGGGCGGGGCTAGAGGGTAGGGGGGAGCAGTCTTGAGCGAGAGGCATTTGATTGGGTGAGTCATAGACAACACTATACTTGACTGGACACTCGCGACAATCGCTGACAGACGATATTACACTTCGGTCCTATAGATTCTGCTGCTATGAGTGATGACAAATAATACTTCATATATCAGTTCATATTCTACTTAGGACATTGTATTTCATGTCTTTACAATCAGTAATGATTGCTGAACCATGGCTGAACATAAAAAATGATTTTACAACTTTTGCAAATAGGAAATTAACATAATGATTACAAGTTTGAGTGAAAAATCGTGTGGGAGTTGTGTATAAAGCATATTGTTTATAGCAAAAAAATCTGGCAAATTCGCAATAATTTCTGAAATAAAACATCACATATTGTGAAATAACCATTCCTGAATATGATTTGATTGTGATCAAATGTCATATAATCGTTATATCGGCTTGGAAATGAATTTTTCATAACAATTCGTGGCGCGAAAGGCAAAAGGCGAAAGGGGTCACAAGAAGAAGAAGAAGACCAAAACAATCCTTTACAAAGGACAACAACATAAATAGTTCAATTCATTGGTCCCATGACGCTATTATAAGTCTCATGGAAAATGTTCATGAGCAGAAGAAGAAGAAGAGAAGTGCTTCCACCATAACGGCTTGTGTTGTTGTTATGATCAGCTGATTTCACAAGGTTAGTTCTTCTACGTGTGTGACCAGACTGGTAGTCGTATCGCTGTAAATCCAGAAATAAACGGAAGCCAGGCTAGCGTTAGCAAAACCTAGTGTGACCGTAGCTTCATCAGCTTCTATTGTATACTCTGAATCATGCTTGAAATAAGATTTGAAACTATTTCCAAATATTTTGTTTGTTTTCTACGTTTTCACTGAGCATGGCAGGATAAAAGGAAAAGTACGTACGCCGGGAAAGTGATGTATGGTGATAAGATCATTGGAAAGAACATTGCTAGATAGAAGAGGAGGAGGAGGCAATGAAACCAACAAGCTGAGTAGAGACCATCACCAATAAGGAATTACAATGAAGTTATTTTACACAGTCTCTGAGAAACGCTCTCTCGATGACACTCAGCAAACATCGTAAGTTGATTAGGAATGTTATTTTTTTTCTTCTTGATGTTATTTATAGGTATATGAAAGTATGAGTGAAGTATGAGTATGAGTGAATTGATTACGAGTGACTTAGGGTGTTGTGTTCAAGTTTTGATTATATTTTACAATTACTCTCAACACTAAGGTGTTGTGTATCCTGCCATGTTCAGTGAAAACGTAGAAAACAAACAGAATATTTGGAAATAGTTTAAAATCTTATTTCAAGCATGCATGTATATTAGTATGAACTACATTGGCTATGTATGTATGCGTTTTCAGTTTAAAATTTCAATATTTCTGGAAATTATTGCAAATCTAGTGTTTTTATTGGTGTCTTAGGATTTAATAATTGTCGCCCACCGATGACGTATGTTGACTAATTTGTTTTTGTTGCTCATAAACATATACTTCACATCACTCTGAGTTGTTTGCTTTTTGTTTGGGGTTTCTATGATGATTTTAAGTATTTTATTCAAATAAAACAAACAAAAAATCGCCTCAGGACACATTTACGAAAGACCCGATTTCGAGTGCACAGTCACGTATGGTGTATTCTATGGTATTGCATATTAATATAAACTACATGGGCTATGCATGTAAGTGTTTTCAGATTGAAATTCCAATATTCCTGGAAACTATTGCAAATTTGGTGTTTTTATTGGTGTCAGGATTTAATAATTGTCGCCCACCGATGACGTATGTTGACTAATTTGTTTTTGTTGCTCATAAACATATTCTTCACATCACTCTGAGGTGTTTGCTTTTTGTTTGAGGTTTCTATGATGATTTTAAGTATTTTATTTAAATAAAACAAACAAAAAATCGCCTCAGGACACATTTGCGAAAGACCCGATTTCGAGTGCACAGTCACGTATGGTGTATTCTATGGTATTGCATATTAATATAGACTACATGGGCTATGCATGTAAGTGTTTTCAGATTGAAATTCCAATATTCCTGGAAATTATTGCAAATTTTGTTTTTTTCTTGGTTTCTTAGGATTTAATAATTGTCGCCCACTGATAACGTACGTTGACTAATTTGTTTTTGTTGCTCATAAACATATTCTCTACATCACTCTGAAGTGTTTGCTTTTTATTTGAGGTTCCTATCTTATTTCTAAGTATTTTATTTGATTTTTCTAAAAATCTGCTGTAGGACCGGTTTGCAAAAGGTCAGATTTCGAGTGTCCAGTCAAGTATAGTGTAGTCTATGGGTGAATGAACGTCAGTGACGGTCTGACGGACTGAACGCGGGCCAGGAGAGATGCTCTCGCGGAGATGGGTGTCTTCCTTACGTATATAAGGTTCAATCTTGTTGAGCAATTTATATAATAAAATAACAGGCATTCTTGTGTAGCTCTCAAAGCCATCAGGGTATTCCTTTTCAAGTTCGGAGAACATTTGTGAGAAACTTCCTCTTTCACTCCGCCTGAGAAGGCGCGGGCTTTTGACAACGCCTGTCTCGTGTTAGGACGTTCACCCCCATTACTCCCTCGTCGGTCGGCCTGCCCCCCCGACTGCCCAGTCCTAGTGTAGACGGGCCTTTATGTGGGTCCTTCGTGGGCCTCGGATGAGGCCGCTAATTACTTATTATTTTAGGTATATGCACTCACTGAACACAATTCGGGAAATAAACATATCATTCGAGCATCCTCAATCATCACTGACATCTCGAGGCGAGACTTTCATATAATAAAAAGAGAAACAAATGTTTTGTGAACCTGCGTTACACGTGTATATATATATATATATATATATATATATATATATATATATATATATATATATATATATATATATATATATATATATATATATATATATATATATATATATATATATATATATATATATATATATATGGACACGTTTATTTACTTTTTTTTGTCCTAGCACACATCAATTGACATAATGCAGCCTCCCTTCCCCATATCAGTGGTGTGACTCTAACCCTTCGATGTGTGTCTCCTGTCAGGCCATGCTTGATACGAGTCGAGTGGCTACTGGGATAAGATTGCAGCCTTTACATACTTAAGACTACTCCTAAATTTCCCTGACCTGATGATCGAAATACAAATGTTACAATACAACATTATTTGTCAAGCGAAGAAGATGCTTTCAGCCTGACTCCAGCCATTTCTAACATTCGTCTAATTCGTCCACAATGCTAATACAGGATTTTCCACACCTACTAAGTAGCTCTCATAATTTTAGTTACCCGCAATCAGGACATGACTAGGTTGTATTATGTGCACCTTGAGAACACCCTCTTGTTCGATCGAGATAAACAAAATTTCTAATCGTTATGTAAATTTGTCATCACGTAGCCTTTTTAATATATTCTAAGAAAACAATTGAAAAAATGTATCCATCAAATCTAAAAGAAAAAAAATTGTACTGAACAGAAATAAAGAAACAGACGTACAATAATGACTTCCTACATCCTTGGTGGACAAAGATTCCATTCCTTGTAACAATGGGGGTCGGTTGCCTTTACTGCAGAGCAAATGAAAGGATTTCGAAGAAACACATCTTCATGAACAAAATTAATAAACAAGTCAACCAATCACACACACACACACACACACACACACACACACACACACACACACACACACACACACACACACACACACACACACACACACACACACACACACACACATACACACACACACACACACATAAACACACACACACACACACACACACACACACACACACACACACACACACACACACACACACACACACACACACACACACAGGCCGCCCCCCCTCACACACACACACACACCGTTCAGTAGCTGAGTTATAACGCCCTTGCTTGTCAATTAGCAAGCTAGTGTTACAAAAGATTCACTGATGAGTGAGTAGTTATTATCCTTGAACAAAAGAGCCATGAGTTGGGCGTGAGACACGTGAGGCAATTACACTACAGATGAAGTCTAATAATGATAATAATAATATTATCATGGGGGCATAGATAAAAAATGCATGCAATTAATTGACATCAACATAACAAAATTAACAATAATTTTTTTTTAAATCACAACAACTCCCTCCGAGAAAGAATAGGTTGACGATCATGGCTGTAGCACATGACCTTCGAGACCTTAGGTGAAACACACGCACACACACACACACACACACACACACACACACACACACACACACACACACACACACACACACACACACACACACACACACACACACACACACACACACACACGCACATACACACACACACACTCACTCAACATATACACTTTGTGCCTTTAAATTTTTTCAACATGTTTTTTCAAGTGTTTCATAATGATGGTGGATATTCAGGTGTTGGTTTCATGAATGGACTTAATCATATCATTCATAATAGTCACACTTGAATATGCAGCAACAGTATGGAACATAAATTGAAAAAATATAAAATAATATGAACCTGTAGGATAGATTGAGAAGGTACAAAGAACAGCCACAAGATGGGAGTCTCACCTGAGAGATCTTATCTATGGAGAAAGACTTGATAAAGTATAATTGCGAACATTACAAGATTGAACAAATCGAGGCGATATGATTATGCTATATTAATGTGTCGGAGGAAAAAAAAAATTGACTAAATGAGTATCAAGACAGTCATCTTCAAAATGACACAGCAAAAAAGTTTTTTATAGAGAAAGCTTGAAATTAGATATGAAGAAAAAAAATCAACTTTCCAAACATTGGAATTAATTACCGGAACAAATCGTGTTTTGCCAAAAATATTTACAGTTTTAAGGAAGAAAGTTTTACATTATTATCAAAAGACAAGACACAACGAGTTTGACTTAATCTTGTAAAAATAAAAATACTTAACAACAAATAAGTAAGAACCCCCCCCTTCTCTCGCGCGCGCGCACACGCGCACGCACGCACGCGCACACACACACACACACACACACACACGCACACGCACACGCACACGCACACGCGCACACACACACACACACACACACACACACACACACACACACACACATACACACCTTTCGTTCTGCTGGAAAAAAACAACTTATTTTATCATTCAAGAAAGAGACATAATGTTCATATGATAAGATAAATAATGCGTGCGCGCGCGCACACGCACGCGCGCACACACGCACACGCACACACACACACACCACTGAAGTGCCCCAAGCATACAACCTCCACATTAGAGAGAGGGAAGAGTCATAATAATAATTAAATCCAGGAACTCGTACATGCAAAACATTTTCCCAACACTACTCCGTCCTTCTGTAAGCTCGGTCTCACTCTTTTCTATAAGATATCTGTGTCTAGTTCTTCTTTGGTGTGACATTCACCTTATCTCACCAACCATCTTATCACTAACACTCAACAACTCCATTCGTCATCTGTCTCACTTTTATCATCATTTAATTAAGTTGCACCACTTATTATTCTTTTTTTTTTTCTTCCTTCACACACCATTATCATATTTTTTTTTATCCTACGACTTGATACTATATCCTTCCTTATCATACCTACCTACCTACATACACTTAACACAGGTTAAGAAAAATTGAATTAGTGTTATCTTTAAGACAGTCTCTAATTTGTTACAACTGTGTTACATCATCACTCACTGTCTTCTATTATATCATCATTATAAAACACTCTTGTAGGTTTTGTTTTATCTTTATGTGATGTTGTTTTGCGTTGCTAGGTCACTATTATTACCGACAACTCTTAGGACAACTTAATAATTATCTTTCCCCTCCCGCCCCTTTTTTTTTACACGCCACACTAGTTTTGCTTATCAAATTATTATATACATAATGACCTCATGATTCTGATTGTTAGTTTAAAGCAATCAGTCTGTCTTGTTATCAACTTTTTATTGTATATATAAAAGAAATAGTTTCAGGGATATCGTAAAGTGAGGAATGATTTTATATTTGCTTGCATGGCTAGTTCTTATGCACGCATTTCTTTTACTTCCAAGCTTACAACAAAATAAATATTACCACATATATTACTAGACATTATTTATCTTATCATATGAACATTATGTCTCTTTCTTGAATGATAAAATAAGTTGTTTTTTTCCAGCAGAACGAAAGGTGTGTATGTGTGTGTGTGTGTGTGTGTGTGTGTGTGTGTGTGTGTGTGTGTGTGTGTGTGTATGTGTGTGTGTGTGTGTGTGTGTGTGTGTGTGTGTGTGTGTGTGTGTGTGTGTGTGTGTGTGTGTCTGTATGTGTGTGTGTGTGTGTGTGTGTGTGTGTGTGTGTGTGTGTGTGTGTGTGTGTGTGTGTGTGTGTGTGTATGTGTGTGTGTGTGTGTGTGTGTGTGTGTGTGTGTGTGTGTGTGTGTGTGTGTGTGTGTGTGTGTGTGTGTGTGTGTGTGACATATTCGAAGACAAAACCTATAGAAAAGACTAAATATACAGTATACAATAAAAAAAAAAGGTATCATTCTGTATTCTCTAGCATTGAATAGATATCAAGTATACTGTGCTTACAAGGTCACACTGCCTGACTGATATTGACTACCAGAACGCAGTAACCTTTTGCCCAAGGAGGTGTAAGTCTTGCAGGTGCTGTTGATTTGGCACTCTGAGGACCTTGGGTCTCTCTCTCTCTCTCTCTCTCTCTCTCTCTCTCTCTCTCTCTCTGTATCAGTTATTATTTTTGGGTGTACCGGGCCGGTCACCGCGTGGTTTGGAAGAGTGGAGGTAGAGGGGTAGCGTGGATGATGGAGGTCTTGTTGAAACACACACGGCTTGATATAGATGATATATTGACACAACACGACTTGAGTAGATACAGGATATACAGTGACTATGACCTTTTCCTGCCTTGAGAGAGATGACGAAACGTTGATGATGGTAGCGAGCTGAGAGATGAGCGACTGGTTGATGTAGTCGCCAGGCTGAGAGTGAGGGTGAGAAGTGGTGGTGGTGTGCTCAGCCGCGGTCAGGAAGGGTCGACTCCAGGTGGACTACGCGCCTATGATTGGTCGGGACTGACCCGGGAGAATGACGTCACGGGAACAGAGCTGTGTGATCCTGCACGTAGGCCGTGGGTCGGCTTTGACCTGACGCCTTGGCTGGGATGTGAATTCTAGGAAAATTCCTTACCCGCATACACTCTCTCTCTCTTAGCTAAAAACAATGAATATCTTAAAACTAGTTAACAATGAATATACAGATATGATATGATACAAATACTTCCCCCTTGGAAGCATACGTCCTCGTATGTTGAGCTAAAGAGTACAATCAGAGAGGGGGGACGATGAAATACATTGAAACAATACAGAATACACAATAAGACATAAGACATAATAAAAATACATGAGACATGAACAAGAATCAGGATGTAGCCTTTACATAGATACATATATATACATAGTTGGACAGGAATGAAAGGAAAGATGAAGGAAATGGCTAGTAGACTGGGCGAGACCGGAGCTGATATTTAGGTGAGGATGAGATGGGGGGTGAAGGTGGCTGACTTTCAACAATGTCAGGAGCATTTTCTGGTAGTGGAGAGGTAGGTTCGAAATCGAAACCACGATCAACCCGTTTGAGATGGTCTCTGTGAACAAAGTTTTCACTGCCTGAACTTAGGTTTCTGAGTTTGAACTTGTGACCGGCCATCTTTTCAATTACACGGTGAGGTCCGTTGAATCGGGGGTCGAGCTTAGAGTGGCGGTCTTGGACTTTGGTGAACACGATGTCACCAACCTCGATGTCATGCGGTTTAGCGCGCTGATGCTGTTTATGCAGCATAGATTCCTGAGAGGCGGTAAGTCTGTCACGGACGGACATATGAATGCGCTGGAAAGCTGAAACGCGATTCTGAACATAATCGTCAACGTTGTATAGAGGACGAGGGTCAGAGGAGAGAAACTCATATGGGAGTCTTTTGTCAGAGCCATATAAAATGAAATGTGGAGACTCGTTGATCGATGAGTGAATCGCAGCGTTAAGAGAGCATGCGACTAGGGGAATGTGATCATCCTATGAAGAGCTTGAATTGGCAATGAAGCGTAAGATGTCGAGAATTCGACGGTTTGCTCTCTCGACTTTTCCGTTCGCTTGAGGGGAATATGGAACAATGTTGCACTTTTTAATTTCAAATGACTCGCAAACAGCTTTGAGGATGGCATTGTTGAATTCGGTGCCATTATCTGATAGAAGTACTTTAGGAGATGCATACCGGCATATGACTTCATCTATCAGTGCTCGTGCAACTGAACGTGCAGATTTGTCTTTGAGAGGAACCAAGATGCTGAAGCGTGAAAAACTATCGATACAGACGAGCAAATAGTGAAAACCGTTCTCCGTCAGAGGGAGTTTCAAAATATCGACTGACAGACTGTCCCAAGGAGCATGAGGGATAGGATATGGGAGGTTCGGAGATTCATAATGGAGAGAGGGACGATGCTCAGCGCATGAAGCGCATAAGAGACAATGACGGGTGATGTCTTTCCTCATGGAAGGCCAGAAATATGATCGTTGAGCCTGTTTGAATGCTCTATCTTTGCCTGGATGACCGGCAAGAGGGGAGTCATGAACGTGATACAAGATTATAGGGACAAGAGCTTCTGGAATGACAAGCTGAGATGCATGATGTAATGAATCGTCCTCAGAAATGACAGAACTAGATTTATAGAGGACATCGTCTCGAAGCAAAAAGGAATCTGGGGAGAATGGCAAGCTTGGAAGGTTACTGGCATCACCTGATTCAAGATAATAAATGAGACGTTTGCAGAATTGATCAGACCTTTGAAGGGATTTGACTTCCTCAAGAGTGGGGAGTGACTGTGAGGTTGTGAGCAGACTGACAGGAGCGACATGACGGGACAGAGCGTCAGCGACAGAATTAGCTTTACCTGGGAGGTACGCGAATGAAGGATTGTACTCTTGAACAGTGAGTTGCCAACGGGCAAATTTTCCGGTTAAACTGGTTCCTTTGAATAACTCTGTGACAGCAAAATGATCGGTTAGAACGTGGATCTTATATCCGAGTATGATGTCTCTGAAGTGACGAAGAGACCAAACGACTGCGAGAGCTTCGCGGTGAGTGACACTGTAGTTGCGCTCAGCAGCATTGAGCAGACGACTGGCAAAGGCAACTGCGCGTGATTTACCATTTTCATCTCGTTGCATGAGGACAGAACCGATACCGATGTTTGATGCGTCAGTGCAAAGAATAAACTCCTTATTGAAATTAGGAAAAGCGAGGACAGGAGCGTTGCATAAGGCTTGCTTGAGGGTAGCGAATGCTTTCTCGCACTCGTCCGTCCATGCGAATGTTACATTCTTTTTAAACAATGATGTGAGAGGTTGAGCGATTTTACTGAAATCTTTGATAAATTGCCGATAAAATCCTGCAAGGCCAATGAAACTACGAACGTCATCAGCAGAACTAGGAGTAGGAAACCGTGATATCGCATGAATTTTATCGTCAAGAGTGTGGATGCCATCTTTGTCAACCTTGTGGCCTAAGAATTTGATTTCACGTTTGAGGAACTGACATTTACTGAGTTTAAGAGTTAACCCAGCCTTTGCAAAACGTGACAGAACATCTGAGATGGTTTCGAGGTGTTCGGGAAGGTCCTTTGATGCGACTATCACATCGTCTAAGTAACAAAACACCGAGGAGCCTAAAAGGCCAGAGAGAACTGAGTTCATGAGACGCATGAAAGTTAAGGGGCTATTACGTAAACCCATGGCCATACGTTTTGAAAGCGTACTGGCCAGATGATGTGGTGAAAGCAGTGTAGTGCCGTGAACTTTCTTCTAGCTCGACCTGGAAGAAACCAGACTGAAGGTCGAGGGTGGAAAATACACTGTTTGAATCACCTATTGACTGGAGGAGATCAGACAAGATTGGCATAGGGAATCGATCGGGTATCGTCGCGGCGTTTAAACCACGGAAATCGACGACTACTCTCCACTCACCATTGGACTTAGGAACTAGAAACAGCGGGGCATTGAATGGTGATGCCGCTGGCTCTATGATATCCTCGTCCAGCATGCTTCTGACAGCGTCGTCCATTAACGTCCTGCGGCTGTGTGGGATGCGATAAGCCGGGACGTAGATGGGTGTCGAGCCTGGGGTGAGGTGGATGGAATGACGAACAGCATCGGTCTTGCCCAGAGGTTCACCCGGAAGAGAGACACATGACCTGAAAGTCGATAAGAGGGCAAGTAAATCTGTTTTCGTTTCAGGAAAATCAACATCACCAATATGCTGGTCAAGAAGAGGAGGAGGAGAATCTGAGGCAATTGGTGAAGACATGGATGTGTGACAAGGAGATGAGATGACAGGGGTGACAGGGGCAGGATAAGGGAGAACTTCGCCTAAAGTCACGCCAGATTGAAGGGATATAGGGTGATTCGTGAGATTCTGAATGGCAATACAGCAAGAACTATCCTTGTCTAGGGTTGAAAGAACTGACTCGAGAGCGACACCATTCACTCGGGCAGAGTCGGGCAAACATAAGATGTCTGTCCCGGGGGGCACACCTTTGACGACGACGCGCACCAAACAGAGGTGGGTCTGTGTGACTACCACAGAGGAGGTCAACACAGCTTTCCTGAGTCTGGTGTTCGAGAGGACGTCAGACAGTGTTGTAGGAGAAGAGGGATTGTCGGTGTCGCTGTGCAGCGTTTCGCTAGGCGAGTCGGCTGGCGTAGATGATAAGACAGGATCAGGGATTACTGAGGGTGTCTCGAGCGATGAGGGAGGGACATGAGATGAGTCCTGAGAAGGCGTGTGCATTACAACGTAGACATCAGATGGTGGCGGTGACTCAGGGAAGGGTGAGGCAGAGATGAAGGTGCCATTCTGGGCGATTTGATGAATAGAAGGGAAAAGTGAGATGTTGAAGTGAGACATTGTATGGTATCCTATCAATATTTCAGCTGCAAAACATACATCATCCATGACATAGAAAAAATCTGAGATAGAAGGTTCAAGTGGAGACAAACAGATACTGAGGAGAACCTTTCTATGAGGTATGACAACGTTTCCAGAAATACCACTAACAGTGATGTCTGGTGGATAACTCTGAAACTTGTGCCTTGAGGCGGCAGAGAGTTTTTCAAAAAAATGAGTTTTAATGATGTTGACTGAGGCACCAGAATCGAAAAATGCACGGCATTTGTGAGAGGCTAATTTGACGTCAGCAGTCAGACCTTGGAAAAATCCGGAGGATTTAACAGGGACACATGGGAGAGGCACTGTCTGTGCATCCGCGAAAACAACACGTTTATGAGATGACTTACTACCTGCGGTCTTTAGAATGGACTTGAGTGTTACCGAGGAGGTGCGAGGCTCTGGCGCGAATCGTTTCCCGAAGATTGAGAAGACTGCATTTGTTGCTGGAAAAGGCGACATTCCTCAAGTGAGTGACCGCGTTTATTATGAAGGGAGCAGAAGGCATTACTGTTGAAATTATGATAACCTCTTTCGTCAAGCATTACTCGACAGTCCGCTGAGACGTGACCTTTGAGTCCACATCGGTAACATGTTACCTTTCTCGAGTCACGGGAGGATGAACGGTGACGAGAATGAGAGCGTTGATCAGAACGTGACAAATGAGTGTTTGAAGGTGGAGATGGGCTCTGAGGGGAGGAGCTTCGGTGAGAAAATGGGGGCTTGATTGAGGAATGCGGTGACTGAACCAAACTTACTGGCTGAGGAACAGGTGGCGATTTCTCTGATATTTTCTTGCACAGATCATACAAGAAATCTTCCTTACTGAATTTAATGTCGCTTGCAACGGTGAAGGTTGGTGAATCGAGCTGAACAAGGAACAGGAAATACGACATAAGGCGTTTGAAATCAGTAGAAGATATATTGCCGTCTGTGTCGATCCACTGAGAGGATTTCATTTGCTCTGTTAACTCAGCACTGAGAGAGGATGCAATATTCTCTGCCTTATACACATCATGAGTAGAACGAGCAATATTAGTGAGAGTTTGAGCAATTTTGAGGAAGGAATGAGTTGCACCTAATTTTGAGTGACCAGAGAAATGAGAGATTAATGCTGTGGTGAGTTCATCGTATGTAGAAAAACTGAGGAATTTATCGGTTTTTATGAGTTTTCCCGCAAGACTAGATGGGTCATGACAAATCCGTGATTTTAAAATGGCTAATTTTCCCACATCAGAATGAGCTGAGCGACGTGTACATTCATCATTTACACGCCGGACAAAGGCTTGGACTGATTCAGAGTTAGTACCAGAAAAAGGAGGAATTGAGACATTATCAGATATGAGAGTAACCTGAGGTGTGGGTGTGTGAAGTGACTGGTCGTTAGACATCGTGAGGGAAATAGTGCTCACGTTGAGGAAACACACAAGAAAACAGAGAAACACTGAGTGTACACAAAAAATGTAGAATAACTAGCACAATAAAGAGAAAAATATAATAATAAGAACTAAGGTACTTAACTAGCAGAGGACCAAGGAGGTGGAACACGTGGGCGCTGACTGGTCACGTGGTGAATGGGCGTATTTCTGGGCTGCGACACGTGGTGAAGAGCGATGGGCGTCTTGAGGGCGGAGACACGTGGTGAGGGCGTGGAAAACTTGTTTGAGGGACCACGTGGTGATGGGTGATGACCGTCTTGAAGGGACACGTGGTGAAGGGCGATGGGCGTCTTGAGGTGATGCGTGGGCAGCGAAGATGGCGCGCCGTGAACAAAATGGAGGTAGAGGTGATGGGCGTCTTGAACAGCAGGGCGAGGAGGCTTGTACTCACTCGGAATAGATGCTACTGCAGAAGGGCGACGAAGGAAGCGACTGCAGGGCGTAGAGGAGAACACGAGTGAGCGAGGCAAGGGCGTGTGTAGAGTCACTTACTGAGGCAGAACGATGCACGTGGTGAGTGTAGAGACTTGATGACGGAGGAGGCTGAATCTTGATAATTCGTCGCTTGGAAGGACGAATTCCACCGTTGCACACCAATTGTATCAGTTATTATTTTTGGGTGTACCGGGCCGGTCACCGCGTGGCTTGGAAGAGTGGAGGTAGAGGGGTAGCGTGGATGATGGAGGTCTTGTTGAAACACACACGGCTTGATATAGATGATATATTGACACAACACGACTTGAGTAGATACAGGATATACAGTGACTATGACCTTTTCCTGCCTTGAGAGAGATGACGAAACGTTGATGATGGTAGCGAGCTGAGAGATGAGCGACTGGTTGATGTAGTCGCCAGGCTGAGAATGAGGGTGAGAAGTGGTGGTGGTGTGTGGGCTCAGCTGCGGTCAGGAAGGGTCGACTCCAGGTGGACTACGCGCCTATGATTGGTCGGGACTGACCCGGGAGAAT
>JAXIVD010004397.1:0-32500 GCA_036785275.1 Cancer borealis | reverse complement strand
ATATTTAAAGTTATTCAACACATTCGTTCGTCTGATTCAAGGAAGGTTCTATTTTTTCATGATTATTCCAGGAAGCTTATGTGAAGGGCTTAGCTCAACACCCTTTCCCTTCTCTCTCCCTCGTGTGTGTGTGTGTGTGTGTGTGTGTGTGTGTGTGTGTGTGTGTGTGTGTGTGTGTGTGTGTGTGTGTGTGTGTGTGCCGTGCCGTGCCAAGCCCAGCTGAGTGTGTTCCTCTCCAACAGGTGTGGATATCGGCATGTCCGGCTCCCTGGATCGCCAGTCCCCCCTGAGCGTGGCGCCAGACACTGTCTCCCTCCTCTCGCCCGCGCCAAGCTTCTCCAGTGCCAATGGTGGACCTGCCTCGCCCAGGTGTGTGCATGAACAACACACACACACACACACACACACACACACACACACACACACACACACACACACACACACACACACACACACACTACAATACAATACAATACAATAAAATGGAGGGTATAGTATTATCATTAACATCAACATAACCCTTCCCATCCATCGCCAATCACTACCTGGTAAGTTGAAGAGTAATACCATTCCTTTGACAGCATATCAACACCTCCATTCACCATCGGCTCCAGCAACACCAGCGGCCTCAGTACTTCCCCAACCCAGTACCCTCCAAGCCACCCTCTGTCAGGCTCCAAGCACCTCTGTTCCATATGTGGTGATCGGGCATCGGGCAAGCACTACGGGGTATACAGGTGGGTAATGACGATACTGATGATGATGATGCTGTTGCTGCAATGGAATGTGGAATTTAATGTGGTTTGGCTACTGAAAGAATGGTAAAAAGTGTGAGCGTTGAGAGAGTGTGGGGGTGCGAGGAGGTCTGTCAGTGAAGTGATAGGACAGAGAGCTGGAGTACGTAAGAGAAAGGGAGGAAGAAAAAGAAGAGGACTAGAGCATAGAAAGAGGGAAGGGAAAGAGCAAGGACAAGAATAAATGGAGAAAGTTGTTGTTAGAAATAGAGATTAGATATAAATAGATAGTTAGATAGAATACTGTTGTTGTTATTGCCACTACTTCACAATAACTATTGTTTTTTTCCAATCGTGTCCATGCATATCCTGTGTGTCCTGAGGCAAACATGTGCTTGAAAGTGTGCAAGCTTGGACGTGTAGTGTGTGTTCCCCAATGTTGCAGGGTGAAGGTAAATGTTTAGCACACACACACAAACACACCCACCACACTTCAAGGCCAGTGAGGAATATGAATAGTGTGGCAAACTGCACCACACTTTTATTAATGATCTCCATTTGCGTGTAGTGAGAACAGTCATTCACTTACAAGACAGTCAAGGAAATGGTGCGTTCATTCACCGTGTTCACTGATGGTTGTTAGTGTGTCTGTGTGTGTGTTAACCTGGTGCCAAGGTCATGAGTAACAACATGGATAATCAATGGTAGTACACACACAATAACCTTGCCTTGTGGTGATTGCAGCAGGTGTTGCCTCATGATGCAGCCTTCCAGTAATAGCTTACCGTGACACCAATTCAATACAACTCATTATTATGTGTTGATATGTAATGAAAATGGTTTTACTATTTCCTGGTTGTGCAGCTGCTGAATCATGGTCTGTGTTGATGCTAATTCAAGTCTTCCTGCAGCTGCGAAGGATGCAAAGGATTCTTCAAGCGAACGGTGCGCAAGGATCTGACTTATGCCTGTCGGGAGGAGAGATCATGCACCATCGACAAGAGACAAAGGAACCGGTGCCAGTACTGCCGGTACCAGAAGTGCTTGTCCATGGGGATGAAGAGAGAAGCGGTCCAGGTAGGGGCTGTAGAGGTGGGCTTCCTTGTTCTGCCGTGGGCAGGCATCAATCCCTTTCTGTTGCATGCATGACTTGTGCATAACCCAAGCCACTTGCACATGGTACATGGGGAGTCACATCAACAATCAATGACACACTCTAAAGGATGATGACAGTAATTTATTGATGATACTATTTGCAAACAAAACTCTCCATGTACTATTATATTGTAACAGTCAAGTCAAATCAGCTCAGTTATTGAACACATTATAACATGGCTGATCAGTGTTAGTGACGCAGTGCTCCCTCGGCGGGGGGACAGGATAGCTATGGCTGGAGAGGAAGCTCCACCCTCCCTGGGGGGAGATGTGTTTCAGAGTTGAATCTGTTTGATACGAATGTTCTTGAGTGTTTTGGAGAAAAAGAAGGGATGTAATGGAGAGATTTGGAAGATGAAGGTTAGACATTGGGATGTACAGAAAACACATAAAAGGTTGTAAAGTGGTGCAATGCATATGTAGAAGTGAGTGGGAGGGGATGGAAGGAGTGGTGGGGTTCGGTATGGGTAGGGAAGGGAAAGGGCAAGGACAATAATAAATGGAGAAAGGAGTTGTTAAAAATAGAGATTAGATATAAATAGATAGTTAGATAGATATAGAATAGTGTAGCCAGTTGGGAATGTAGGAAAAGTTAAACGTACATATGTGTGTGTGTGTGTGTGTGTGTGTGTTGTGTGTGTTGTATATGCAAGTATGAAGGTGAGACTTTGAAGAGGGAGAGAGATGATGAAGTTTTGAAATGAGTTTTTAGAGTGAGTGAGGAAACTCTGGATAAGGATAGAGTTAAGTGGAGACAGGAATGGAGGAATGGAAGGGGAGATGGGAGCTCATCTGTCATAGTCACCCCCTTGAGGATTATAATTCTTCAGATTTTGAGGTAAATCAAGCCATAATATTACTAGTGAGGCAATGTCTCCTCGTAGCCATTGGAAGCTGTACTGTGGTATGACTTGACTGTGGTGGTATTGTGGTGGTGACAACTTGTAAGGCAATCCATCCATGGCTTGTTCGGATCTTTCAGGAGGAGCGTCAGCGGACAAAAGGTGACAAGGGCGATGGGGACACTGAATCCTCATGCGGCGCCATCTCGGACATGCCCATCGCCAGCATACGAGAGGCTGAGCTCGGCGTGGACCCCATCGATGATCAGCCGCTGGACCAAGGGGTGAGGCCTCCCAACCTTTGCCAAGTTCCACTCGCAGGACCTGAGACCATTGATATAAGTGAAAAGTGTAGCTTTACATTACCTTTTCATCCTGTCAGTGAAGTTACCAACGTTTATCCTCTGGTAAGATGACTGACTTGTAAGTTTCTAAACATTTGTGCCTCCATCTTTTGTCAAGATTGTAAAGTAATATCCTATGCCTTGTCCTGTCCTGTTCTGCTGTTTTTGGTATTTCAAACCTGCACTAAGATGCCTTTATTTATAGCCTCCTTAGTCCCATGTACTGTGGTACTCATCATCATCCCACATGCACATTATACATATCCTCCCTACCTCACGAGGCGCCTCAGTGGTGCAGTGGTTAGCACGTCTCACTACGAATCCGATGGCCAGAATTCGATCCCATACGATGACAGTCAGCACACAGCTCACCCAGCTGTTCATCCTCCCAAACGGGTTGGCTGATAAATGGGTAATTACGGAAGGTAAACATTGGAAACTCGGATGTCACAGTGGTCCTGTGTCTCGGGGAAACAGATTACTTTCCACCACAGGCTTAAAGGCCAATGTGACGGGAGACGAGTGCCCGCAGCTATGCGCAGCTACAACGTGTGCCTCCAGCTTTACCTTTATACCTATCCCACTATGTGCTCACTTCTCTGTAACGTCCCAACGTCCATTACATAAGAACCACATTTCTCGTAACACCAGAATCTATATCAACCTTATAGATCCTCCTAAACGCATAGTACGAGGCACCTCCTGGATTGTTATCGTCCCTTGCCAAGTGTTGATGAAAGATGGACATTGTTAGTGAAGGATCCCAAAACAGCAGATGACAGCATTGGATTCTTCTAGGTTGATGGAAGTGTTCCCTTGATTTACACAATCAATGGAAACTGCTACCTCGATTTTCGATAACAGATGGAAAGTTTAACATTTTCAGCAACTGATGTTAATTAAGTTACATTTCATGTGAGTTGATGGAAGTTTTTATTTCCTCCAGCAGGATGTGGTGAGCAACATTTGCCAGGCAGCTGACCGACATCTGGTGCAGCTGGTGGAGTGGGCCAAACACATCCCACACTTCACAGACCTTCCTATAGAAGACCAAGTTGTATTACTCAAGGCGGGTGAGTTACCTTCATTCAGTCATAAACCTTACTCTGGACTGAGTCACATGTACAGTATTCCCTCAACTTTTACTGGAGTTAGGTAATGAGACTCACACCTATCAATGGGCATACCAGCTTAGGGTCCCGCGTTCGAGCCCCGGCACGGGCTTGTCACTTTTCTTTGATACTACCGCTGAGTGGCCTAAGATCACCCACATGCTGCCATGACACCATCCTCACTGGGACTGCAACGTTATATGCGCAAGGAGCTTCCGCTGGCAACATGAGCCTCTCTATATGAAACGAGGCGTCACTTAAAAAATCTAACCTGCGCTACTAATGGGCGGAGACCGACCATCTAAGGCCTCCTTTGAACTGGTAAATTACAAAAGAAGAAAAAAACCTCGTTTTGGTGTCCCCCTGCATGCTGCAGATGTACCCCCTTGATCCCCCCCCCCCCATAGCTACGCCACTGTATACAAAGGTTAGGTTGTAAATATCTGAAACTTGCAAGAGTTATACCGATGAAAGTTGAGGGAACACTGTACTCTCTCCTAGTTATCCAATGCTTTGTATTAAATAATTTGTCTGGAATTTCTGACAAAATTTTGGTGTACCTTGCAAATTGTTTCCCAACTAATGCTTTCCTGATGCTTTCTTTGTTTCCTTTTTTCAGGTTGGAATGAGCTGCTTATTGCCTCGTTCTCCCACCGCAGCATGGGAGTGGAGGACGGCATTGTGCTGGCCACGGGCCTTGTGGTGAGTCATAAGGCGTGGTCACACTAGCTTCTGATATCGATTGATCTAGGGTTATGGCTGGATTGGCCAGCCATTTGAGTTGCATTGGCTACTGATTCTTGCTGCACTGAGCTAGTGGCTGTAGTAGCAGTTAGCCTCGCACATTCTCAACATGTTCAAGAGAGAATGTAAACATTTGAGGCGTCACTATAAAAAATCTGAAAATCTGCGCCAAATTACAGGCGAGGCAATTGTAATTGTAATGTGGGTGGGGGGGTAAATGTGCCAGGCAACAAAGGCCATATGGCACTATTGGGGTAGTAGGGTTAGGTAGTAGGGCTAGATGGTGGGGGAGGGTCGGGTAGGGGTTAGATCAGATGAAGGACGTTGACGGCACGGAGAGACATGATCAGTAGGGAATAAGACTTGGAATGGGGGTAGCTGAGGGAGGAGCGTTCACAGGAGGTAAAGGACTGGGGTCCACATCCATAAGAAGCAAGGAAGAAGGAAGAGGGTCAGGAGCGGGCGAGGTAGGGGGAGAGGGAGAAGGTTGAGCGAGGAGATCGGTGAGGGAGTAGCCAGGTGGTAGGAGAAGAGAGAGGAGAGATCGGGCAGCAGAGGAAGGTGGAGGAGGGCCAGACGAAGGGGTCTGCACCGAAGAACAGGCGGGGTAAGACGAAGGGGGGAGGGGAGGGTAAAGCGGGGAAGGGGAAGAGGGCGGAGCGCCGGGGACAGAGGGGGGAGAAGGGGGCTGGAGGAGGGGTCAGGAAGGGGAGACAGCAGAGGAAGAAGGTAGAGGAGGGGTAGGAGGGAGGTGCTTGGGAAAGAAACGATCGAGGTCATAGGCAGAGAGGCAAGGCGCGCCACGAGAGGAGCCTGTCCGGGGCTGTGCCGTCGTCTTCCTAGAGGAAGAGGGGACATAAGGAGCTAAGGTAGTAATAGAGGATGATGTAGATGTGACAGGGAGGGAGGCTGGAGGAGTGGTAGGAGAGGAAGAGGGAGTTGGGACAGCGGTAGACACGGGGGAGGAAAGAGGGGCAGTAGAAGGGGCGCTGGAAATAGGGATGGTAGAAGGAGGAACAGGGGGCAGATGAGATGAGGAGACTACAGGGGTGCGAATAGAGGCCGTGGTAGTGGTAGAGAAGGATGAGGAACAATGAGGACTGAACCCTGGGGAAGGCGGGATGGTGGTAGCAGGAGGGAGGGAAGACGTGGGAGGTGGGGCATAGGATGGAGTAGCATGAGAAGCTGTGGAGGGGGCAAGAGTGCAAGGGAGAGTAGAAGGTGATATAGTAGTAGGGGTCTGAGGAACAGGCAGAGAAGTCGAGGCAAGGTCCATTGGGCAGGCAGAGGCGTCAGGGAGGGGGCGATCAGCAGCAGAGGCCTCGAGGGACTGGTCGGGTACCACTCAAGGGGGGCAAAGTGAATTTTTGATATCCATAAACTGATATGAATTGTAAGAATGAAATCGGGGGTCACGGGTAAACTGCCTACCGGATCGGCAAAAGGGGCCGAGCGCTGCCGCCGGGGACGGGGTACCTCGTCCCCCACAGGACTACCCGGTTTAAAAGGCAGCCCTTGTGGCATCGAAAGTTTGCCCCGCAGGGGCGAGCAAAGACCCCGGCCTCGATGCCTACTGGCCCAGGCAACCCTCCAGCCAACACAGAACGGCCCACGACGGGCGATCCCCCTGGCGGGCGGCACTGGTGACCCACACCAGCCTACGGTCAGGATCATCTTGTCGGTCCTAACGGACACGCAAGCCTCCCCACCACATCCAATGGGGGGGACAGGCGAGGCAAGTCCATCTGTGCCTCCATACGCCTACTGGTGCCAACAGTTAATTGATATAGAAAAAAATATATATATATATATTTGCATAGCACTTCACAATATTTAAACACTTCACTTCTTCCATTTTCTACCTCACATCTTCCTTTTTCTGGTACACTCAGTATAAGGTGTATTAAAGTGAACCATCTCTATTTCTCTTATTTCAAACACCATCACCTTACTTTTCCCAGCTTTCTTCTCATTAACACCCATTAATGAAGCTGCACCCTCTCTTGATGAAGTCAAAGAGGATGTGGCTGTGTTGAGGGGTGGAAAGGCAGCCGGCATTTGTAACATCAGTGCAGAGTTGCTCAAAGCTGGAGGCGAGGTCATGATCCGTGGGTTGCATGCTGTGTTGACTTGTATGGCATTCAGGTACCATTCCTCCTGACTGGAAAAGGAGGTTGGTCGTCCCTATCTGGAAAGGTTAAGGAGACCGTCAGGATTACAACAATTACCGTGGGATAACGCTGCTCAGTGTACCAGGCAAGGTGCTCACCCATCTACTACTGATGTGAGTTTGCAGTCACTGAAATATCAGAGACCTGAACAGTCTAGAGTTCACACCTGGTAAGTCAACAACTGACCGTATCCTAGCACTTCGCTTACTGGTGGAACGCCGATGTGAGTTTGGACAGGAGATGCTCACAGCCTATGTCGAACACAAAAAGGCATTTGATTCAGTGCATCACGAGACACTCTGGGATCTTCTGTGCTTCCGCGGGATTCCTGCAGGAATTATTGGTCTACTATCTGGCCTGTACTCTGGGACTGAGAGTGCTGTGAAGTGTGGAGGGGGGGGTCCAGCTTCTTTCCTGTGCATACGGGAGTGAGGCAGGGATGCATCCCTGCTCCATCACTTTTCAATACATGTATGGACCTGGTACTGGGCAAAGTTGTGGACCAAAGTCACTGTGGAGCATCTGTCGGCAACACAAAGATCACTGATCTTGTTTTTGCCGACGATGCAGTAATCTTTGCCGAGTCGCTGGAGATTCTAGTGATGGCTCTTGAAGCACTGCACGAGGAGGAGAAACCTTTAGTGATTGTTCCGTGAGACTGAATCAAGGCCTATTATCACCACCATAGTCCACCAGTGTCAACTCTGGCTATATGGGCATGTGGCACTGTGGCATGTTACCCAGAAGGTGATCCTGCTTGTTGGGTTGTCTCTGAAAGGGATAACCCGGGGTGGAGGAGGCCAAGGGGGCGGACACAAAGTTCATGGCCGAGGCAAGTTGATGCTTCCTGATGGGAGTTACTTGGTATGGAAAGCTGACTGTATGGGGATTTGCACGAGGTGATCACAGGAGTTAGCGTTGGAGGGTTGGCGAGGCGATGCGCCCCTTGGTGTATGCCCCCAATGATTGATTGATCGATTGATTTCTTCTCATGCATACACTATAAAGGGATTTAGCCCTATGTTATTCCATGGTTTATATTGTTTTTCAGGTTCACAGAAGTAGTGCTCACCAGGCTGGAGTTGGAGCTATATTTGACCGCGTCCTGTCCGAGCTGGTGGCCAAGATGAAAGAGATGAAGATAGACAAGACTGAACTGGGTTGTCTTCGCTCCATAGTCCTGTTCAACCCAGGTGCGCAGCTGGAAATAACATGACATTATAATATTCTGAATAGTTCTTCTAGGGTTAATGAGAGAGCACTATCCCTTGCTAAGAGGAGTAGCTGAACCACAGAGCCACCCGGCCTCCAGGGTGTGTGTAAGAGATAAAGAGGTGAAAGGAGTATGGAAGAGTCACTTTGAATGTTTAATTTATGAGAAGATTGAAAGGGAAACAGTAGTGTCAAGCGTGGGTGTGGAAGCAGGTGGAAAGCGCTTAACTGTGCACGAAGAAAGTAAAGAAAGCAATAGACAACTCAAGTGTGGTCAAGCTGCAGGTGTGGATAGGATAACTGAAGAAATCTTAAAATATGGAGGAGAAGCAGTGGTGGAATGGATGTGTCTGATATGTGACCTTGCTTGGAGACAGAGAGAAGTACCGTATGGATGGAAGAAAGCAATGATTGTGCCTGTACATAAAGGTAAAGGTAGTAAAAATGAGTGTTAATAATTAGAGGGATCAGTTTGTTAGTGTGTCAGGAAAGGTATATGGGAGTCTTGATAGAGATATCGATAAAAGTAACTGAAGGGAAGGTTAGTGAAAAGGAGGGTTCAGGAAAGGAAAAAGGCTGTATAGACCAGATATTTGCAATCTTAATGATGCTAGAGGAGTACTTAGGGAAGGATGAAAAATTGTATGTGGATGGTAGACTGAGGGAGAGGATGCTTGTTGAGTGTGTAAAGTGTAGTAATTATAAGAGGGTAGACCGAGGTGGTTTGGGTGCGTTCGAAGGATGGAGGCGAGTGATTGGGTGAAAAGTGTAGGTATCTAAACGTAATTAGTAGATTTTTTAGAGGTAGTATGTACATTTAAATAAAACTGAACCTCAAAGATCAAATCCTGTGCAGGGAGGGAGGAAGGGAGACCATTATCAACACACAGCTTAGTGAACTGCTATTAGACGCGAACAAACCTTAAACACACAAGCTTGTATGACAGACTAACATGTTGTGGACAGTGGCTCAGCTTGCCTTTCTATCTGTCTGTCTGCTTAGATGCCAAAGGACTAACCTGCTGCAATGACGTTGAGATCCTGCGGGAGAAGGTTTATGCTGCCCTTGAGGAGTACACGCGCACCACCTACCCTGATGAGCCAGGACGTTTTGCCAAGCTGCTCCTCAGACTTCCGGCACTGCGCTCCATTGGCCTCAAGTGTCTCGAATACCTCTTCCTCTTTAAGGTAATAGTGATGCAATACTTTGAGGTCATTGATGGCTGTATAGCTGTAAGATTAAGGTCACTTTTCAATACTGTTTTCTCTTCAATTATTCAAAACATCTGGAATATGGATTGATATTATTGGTGTTGATCATTTCAATTTTTTATGTATTTTTCAAAGTATTCCTGTAACCGCTAAGAGGATGGCAATGTAATATAGACTTTGTTATTATTCATTACATGTATTACAAAGTATCTTCCATTTCTCCTGCCAACTATCTGTCTTTAATAGAAAATACATGTTTGACAACTAGTAACTCTTTCCCGCACGTCATATTAGTGTCCAAGAAACAAAACAAAGGCATTTAGTCAAATGAAAAATCAACAAACCATTCCAATGGTGATAGAAATAAATAAATGCTACCTTTATACCATCATAAAGACACTAATCGGCTGTATAAAGTTTGGTATAGAGTGATGTGGTAATGATGTGATTCCCTTTCATTCACATATCACTCGCTACAACTGAACTTTATTCTGAAATTCCGCCATGTTGACAACCTTACCTTTATTGCAGCTGATCGGTGACACACCTCTGGATAGCTACTTGATGAAGATGCTGGTGGACAACCCAAGTCCAAGTAACACATCCCCCACCAGCTAGGTCACCCGTTCCCTGCACAGTGGTGTTCGCATCTGGCGTTCCCCTAATACTCGTGAAAGCTGCCGTCTTTGCAAGGGGAGGCCCAAAGGAATGCTTTCAGTCCTGTCTGCTCATTTGTGGTCTGAATTTTGCCAGTCTTGATGTGGAGCTTTGCCCGTCAAGTGAATCATCCCTGCAAGGTGGATCTGTGAGAGGAAAAGGCAAAGTTGCAATCATGAGACACTCAACTGAGGAAGGTGATAGAAGCTGAAGCACAGGAATGGAAACAGACCCATGAGGTGATATAGGCCAGCAGTATAGAGGAAGGAGACACACAGCATAATATGAAGGCTCGCTGCTGCTGATACACTAAACACAAGGAAAGGTTCCTCTCTTTTACATCACATTTATTATATAAATATATATATAATGCTAAACTTTGCCGTGTGTTAGATAAGCATTCTTTTGGTTTGCTATGCTCCTTGAGAGCATCGGAAGGATTCACTAATATAATTTAATTCCTATATAGTTTTGTGTTATGATATTTGTATTAGGAATATTATTTCCATAAAGGATATGTTTTTCACATCCACCCTTGGACAATAACAGCTTTGTTTTTGAACACCCTACAGGACTGTTAGTGAAGTTTGACAATCCTTAACATGACACCCTAACAGAAGTTCTACAGTACAAATTTATAGCAAAAGTTTTCCTGCTTGTATTAGGTTTCCACGAGTTCGAACTGCTGCAGGCTGTGCTGCCCCAGAACAAGGAAAGGAAGTGCTTGGTGTGTGGGTACTGGTGGTGTTACGGGCAAAAAGACCTTCATTGATATTTCAGAGATTCTTTTCATGTGAGTTCTATTAGGCAGAGATGACAGTAGCATTCAACATAAGTGTTACGTGTTTTCATTTGCATGCAACAGTTGCTATTGTGATGATGTAACACCTCAATGCTTCAGTTAGGAGGAGAGAATGCACAGCGTGTGTGGACGGCTTGGCCCGGTGCTAGGACTCAATTAGGAAACATTGAGGAGACGGAAATAATGGGAGAGGAAGAGAGGTTAATCCTGCAATACAAGAGTCTTGCTAGGATGAGATATTGTGTGTTTCACCTGAGTAGGTGTTTTTAACTGATGAACTTTTTAATGAATGTTTATAAATGTTTGTGAAACATGTCAGACGTTTGTCTTGTTGATTATTCTGTCATGCTTTAGCACAAGCTTCATCCCAGTGTAATTTTGTACATAAATATTCATTTCATATTCATTTTGACTACATTGCTAAGGCTCCATTTAGTGTGTAATGTGATCCAGCAGCAGCAGCCACAGTGGCTGTCAGTGTGGTGACTGGAGGGAGACTTACAGTACTGAATTACAACTGTTCTCTATCTCGGCTGTTGTCAATGATCTAAGTCATATGTTATTCTAAACTGAATATTAAATATTCTGTGGTAGCTAAATATTTTTAGAAATAATGAAAATTTATATTGTTTTTTAAAGAAATATCTGAGTAATCAAATTGAACTTATTTTTTCTAATGTATCTGAATGAATTATTCCATGACTTCATTAAAAACAGTCAGTTTTCACAGTACATAATTTTTAACCATTCTTTGTATATATATATATTTGTTTCTGTTATGGCTGCATAGAATTTTTTCATTATTCAATCCATGTAGAACAGTACAACTGATGTGTGCAAGACTATTTACCTGTGTAAGGTAATCTTGTTTGGACTTGAATGTGGTGATAAACTTTTGCATCTTTTTGAAGTCCCCAGTAACTTTCCCAAACACGTATCCCGGTTGTGAATTGTTGCCGGCAGCCTTGTGGTGCACAGGGAGGCTGGCTGTAGGAGTTGTCTCATAGTGCTGACCCTCTATAGCAAACATTGCTCAGGTTATAAAATATTGAACCCTTACAAAATCACTTGTTAAAACAGCATTTAGTAATACCCTTCTATCTTTAAGTTTATTATGCTAGAACGATTAAAATTGATATATGCAATACATGCAATCTTTGCAGATATTTATATTCACTAAAAAAAATAGTATGGCAATTTTTAGCCGGTGTTGCTATTAGGGAAAGAATGTATATTGTAACCTTGGAAGCCAGCATCATGATAATATAAAAGTTGGTTTATGTGAAGCCAATTATTACATACAGTTGTTGTTGCTAGAACCTTCTTGTTCCTCTGAAAGATTATGATGTGCTTATGGCAATGTATTTACTTATTCTCTTCTGTGGTGACAGGATTATGTAGAAGACTTTCTAGAAATTAGTCATATTTAGGGATTTTTCACTATTGTAATAATTACATTTGGTTTTATGTAAATTTGCCCAGTGCTCAAGTTTTCATGAATGTTATTAATTCTGTGTCAAGATCTTAAGTGTTGCAAAACTATTTTTGTTATTAATGGTCATCTTTGAAATGGATTGACAGTTTTGTACATAGCATTAATATCTGTAATTTTAAGTGTCGTTACAAATGCTGGAGACTAAGAAAATAATCACAATTAACACTTGCACTTTTGTGGAGTTTGGGCAGAATATAATACAACAGTTCCATTGCTTGGCAGTCAACAAATGATTTTGTGATCAGCAAAATATAAACGAGTAAAGAAAATTTGTGTGCTGTTGGAATTCCACGCTAAGTATTGACATGGTGGTGATCTTCAATGTGTTCCCTTATCCAGTGTTGGCCCATTTAGTGGCATGTTGAAATAAATTAAATAGAAACATTGACTAACTCATTCACCTTCGTTGCATGCACAGTGATCAGATTAGGAATCCAGGCACAAGCTGCCTTACAAGGGAAGGACTGTGTCACAATAATGATATGAACATATTACTTAATGCATTATAATGTAGCTTGGGAAGGGAGGCTTGCATGTATACAAATTATTTAACATGTCTTGGCTACCTTCCTCTTTTTTAACTATCAGAGCTCTATGGTCAATAACTACCTAGCTCTGGGGCATTAGTTTAATATATCTTTAGGGGGATATCAGGCTGGTTTATAGATCGATAGATAATGAACACATCACATTAGAAGTCCTACTCGCCAGAACATATACTGTAATCGATCATTGGGGTCATACGCCAAGAGGTGCGTCGCCTCGCCAACCCTCCAACGCCAGCTTCTGTGATCACCCCATACAGTCACCTTCCCATACCAGGTAACTCCCAACAGGAAGCATCAACTTGCCTCGGCCATGAACTTTGTGTCCGCCCCCTTGGCCTCCTCCACCCCGGGTTATCCCTTTCAGAGACAACCAGACAAGCAAGATCACCTTCTGGGTAACGTGCCACAGTGCCACATACTCATATAGCCGGAGTTGATGTTGGTGGACTATGGTGGTAATAGGCCTTGATTCAGTCTAACAGAGCAGTCCCTGATTTGACAAAGTTATTCCAGCCATACCCCATGATTCTGTGAAGGCATTTATTACCAAAGACATCAATTTGCCTCCAGATCAGTGTTCAGTGTTGATGTCTCACAGCCATACAGTAAGACGGGGATCATCGGTGACTTGAAGATCTGAATCTTTGTCCGTCTGCACAGGTACTGACAATGCCAGATACTTGTACTGAGCGTCCAGCGTCTCCACCAAAGTGAAGCCACCCTGTGACCTTGGATGCCCTCGTTGCACCCTGTGGGAGCCTCAAGTTTCATGTTTGAAGGTATCCCACAGTTCTACCGGGTCCTCAAGGGCACCGAGCACTTTGAACTGATTTGAGACACTGCATACTCATGAGCACATGTTAAGTCCTTCAGTTTCTCAAGATGAAACACATTGTGATTAAATCTTGATATCTTTCTGGACGACATAAAGCTTGAGTATTGCAACAACAAGCCTGTGATCAGTTGCAAAGAACTCAGCACTCTGGTAAACCCTGCAGTTCTGGAGGATCTTCCAACGCGTACTAACGAGGATGTGATCAATCTCCTTTGCTACACCTCCGGCATTGCTATAGCAAGTCCAGCGGTGCAGCTCTGGTCTCTGATACCAAGAACCTGCAATTCTCAACCTTCTGGATTTTGCAAAATTCAGAAGGAGAGAGCAGTTAGTGTTCCTGGTACCAGAGCCATGGGAACCAACACATAACTTGTAGCCAGCTCTCTCAGTGCCAATAACAGCATTGAAGTCGCCCAAGACAATGAGTGTGTCCCGGCGGGGGCACTGATCCAGAACAGAGTCAAGTTTAGCGTAGAACATCTCCTTCTCGTCAGCTCTACACACCTCGGTAGGAGCGTACACTGCAACAAGAGACATGAAGCGCCAGGTGTGCTTCAGCCTCAATCACATTATACACTCATCAACCGGAATGACCTCAGCAACGGACAGCTGCAGTCTGCTAGAGACACCTATAGCTACTCCCTTAAGACGGGCACCATTGCTCATGCTGGACCAGTAGTAGGTAAAACCTCTGCTACTGATCTTACCACTGCCAGGCCACTATATCCATCCTCAGCCTACTGAGCTTATACGATAAATGAGGCAGTCGGTGGTCCTCTGAGAGGGTTAGTATGTTCTAGGAGTCCACACGCAGAACCTGCTGGAGATTTACACCAGAGCTGGTTTGATGAGTAGGCGCTGCTTTTGCAGCCTCTTGGCCACCCCTAGATTTAAAAGTATGGCGAGGGGATCCTCACAGAATACTGTAAGAATGGAGCTAAAAGAATGACATGAAACTATAACAAAATAATGAATGTTGATATAGGAGGTAAGGATGTTGAATAATTTATATATCTATATACCAAGCTGTCATCCTTTAAAAAGGAGGGTGGCCGAGACAAGATGCTCACACCCATGCATTCATACACAAAGATGTATAGATACTTGGAATGGATTGAAGGGAGAGGTGATAATGGCAAAGAATGTACATCAACTGAAAGAAAAAAAAATGGACAAATATAGATAAGGAGAGAGGCTGAAAGTGTTGCACTTGGAAGGGAAAATGTGTTAGGAGAGTTAAAGGACTCACATGACAGTGGACGTGCAAGGGGCTGTAAAGGATATGAACGCAGGGAAAGATACAGTGTTGAATGCATGTGCTATAGAATGTTTAAAAAGGGGCGGTACGAATATAATTAAACTGTTAGTAAGGTTGCTAAATCAGTGTTTTGTGACAAGTATGGTACCAAATTTGTAATATCTGCAAGTAGGAAGGTGGCTTTAGAAGAGGGAAGGGTTGTTTGAATCATGTGTTTGATTTGAGAAACGTGTGAAAAATATCTGGCGAGAGGAAAAGAAAGAGTTGTGTATATTAGTAGAAGGATTCCAGGTGGAGGTGATCGCCGCGGGCGTTCTGCAGCGCGAGTCATGATGAGTCAACACATTCCTACCCATACCGTGCTGGAACTACAGACGTTACTTCTATATACCGTCATGATGAGTCAACACAATTCCTATCCAAACTAGTATTGGAACTACAGACTGAAGGAAACAGTGAGTGACGCGAATTAGTTAATGATACCAATTAACAACCTAATAAGCCAAGAGACGGTTCAAACCAGCCATGCAGTGCCTAGCGAGCCTATGCCCGAAGGTTTGTTACTGTTCATATTACTGGAACGGAATGCTAATGAATATTATTATTTTCCTTATGAGAACTTTAAGCTGATGCTATATTATTCAACGCATCATATCAGTAGTGACACAAAGGCCGGGGGAGTGTTCAACTATCTGTACACAATGGTAGTGCGGCTGACACAGCGATATACAGGCGGAGTGACCTTGAAAGCGGGTACACCTGCGACCGACGCCGCTTCCTCCCCTCTCACTCCTTCACACACCCTTCAACAGGTAAGTCACTCCCCAGTGCCGTGACACTTTTTTGTGGCTGGATTTAAAGTTTGGGATCAGTGGACATTGATGAACATACATGTATTCTGAGAAATACAAGCTGACAGGCTTAACCGAGTTTGAATAACGTAGTGATAACGATTCAGCTAATTGTCATAATAATATTTATGGAAACTGTTGGTGGCAATTCCTCGGTGACAAACACAATCTGAACAATCACCGTGACTCCGCTGTTCCGCTCACTCCCACTTTCAGTACACACGTACACGCACACAGCTTCCTAATAACAGGGAACTGCATGTACTGCAATTGTATCGATTTTATGCTAACAACAAGCAAGTCGAGTTCTCTACGCCGAGTCCTCTAGACAAATATTGAGAACTTTTTTTTCTAATCACATGAAAATAGTTTACAAGGTATTTTACATTTTCACCTGAATGCTCTAAAGAATTAAGAGTTTTATTTTTACATTACCTGATGCATTCTGAGAAGGTTTTCTTGATTACATTTCCATCGCAAATTTCTAGTTTGTGAGATATTCAATGTTTTCCACGAGACCTTCTCTTCAAAAAGTAAAGTTTAGTTTGGTTCTGTTATTTGTCAATATAGGTTTGGTTTATATGTTATGTGATGTTAATTTGGAAGCCATTTAATGTTATCTATGACTAAAAGTCGGGGATTGGACGAGGTGTACACTCCATATGTAAAAAATTACCGTTTACAATTATAGACTGAGTTTATTGTAAGATTAAGGCATAATAATACCCAAATATATCTATGTCCACATAGATAGGTCCTCATTTAAAAAAGGGTAGCCAAGACCAAATATTTAACGCTCAGGGATCGAGACTTTATTACCTCTTACAACCCTTCTATACAGTCTTTTCGTAGGAAAGGGTACAGAGGGTGGGGGGAGGCCTTCTAAGAACCCCTAACTTCGTCCCTTTTTTCCCTATAACGACTTGTTATATGGACGTTGGGCTAAACATGTTTGCCTGAAGGGATCACGGCCTAAACAACCTGTTCTCACTACAAATTATTACTAGTATAATACTATTGCTGCCATGGAGTAATTCAGCCGAACCCAATGACCAACGCAGACAAAACCTTGGACGCAGGTATTCTATTCACTGCACGTCTATACCCAGCTGTTGTTGCTGCTGCTGCCGCGTTTAATTAGTACTAGACGTATGAACATTAACTGCTATTGTTCTCATAAACAAAAATGTTCGTTCGTTATGTATAGTGGAGGAGGTGGAAGTAAACCCAAGTAGAGCTTGTTTGGTTTACTGTTAGCTGCACGTATATGTATGATATAACCATTCTAGTTATCAACATTTTAATATTAGTTTTCGTAGTGTTCCTTTAAGAACTAATTAATAGTTTGTTTTAGTATACATTTCCTTTAACCCCCTCAGCCCCGCCTCCTGGTCCCGCCGCTGCCATGCCCGAGTACACACTCATTTACTTTAACGCGAGAGGGCGCGCTGAACTAACCCGATGGATCTTCGCTTACGGAAACATTCCGTTCACCGACGATCGTTTCGAGATGAAGGACTGGCCGACCAAAAAGCCAAGTGAGTTTAAGTTTGCCTTTTCGAAATGCATTACTATTTTCAAGAACCAGATGCATTACTTTGTCACCGACCACTTGGTGTTCGTTGTCAGCCGTGCCCGGGGAGCGCGTGCCCGTGCTGCTGGTGGACGGTGAGCCGCTGCTGCAGTCACTGGCCATCGCCCGCTACGCCGCCCGCCAGGCCGGTCTTGTACCCGAAGACAACCTGGACGCCGCCCGCTGTGATGCGCTGGTGGACACCACCGCCGAGATTATGGGCGAGGTGTACTCTATGTTGTGAGTACACACGCCACCAACCACCCAACCACCGCTGTGTTATCAGTCATCCTTGTTTTCATCTTTATTTTAATTCATCATTTATCATCATCATCACAAATGCAACTCTCAGTGTTGTCAGGTTCTTTTATTCTTTCAGCTTCAAGAAGCCTGAGGATGAGATGAAGACAGCCTTCAAGGACGAGTTGACTCCAAAGCTGATCTCCCCCTTCCTGACCCGCCTGGAAGCTGACCTCAAGGGCAAGGAATGGTTCATCTCCGGCAAGGTGAGAACACACTCCACTCGACGCGCGTCCCTTCCCGTCTCCCTCCACAACACCACCAGTGTGCTGCGGCGTTTCCTTCCTCATCACAAACTACACGTGCATTTTGTTTTGTTTTGAGTTCATGACCAGTTGCTCTGAAAAAAAAATAAACTCTAGTCTTCACGCCTCTGCAGTCATCTCATATTTAGGCGTAAGCATGGTCAGTCAGCCTCGGTCTGGTTTTAAAACATGGTTATTTATTTATTACTGTACTTTCAGGTAACGTGGGCGGACCTGGCTATCGGGCTGATAATGGGAGGCTTGAAAAAGTTCGACGATGAACTCCTGAAGAAGTACCCAGCCGTGGAGGCGTTGGTGGGTCGCGTGATGGACCTTCCTGCGATCAAACAGTGGAACGACAAGCAGCTGGACCTTCCCTTCTGAGTGTTTGTTTGTTCAACGATCACCACACGCCTCTACTTTTTAGGGGGCTGCATTCTTGTTTTTTTTTTGCTTACTCTTTCTAAATTATGTGGAAATTTCTTAATTATATTGTTTAAGCAAAGGAAAGCTTTTTACTATCAATCCTTCTTTGAATATGGAAAACTTGTAACTAAAGCAAGGTTGGCATGATTAAAATCAAATTAGATTTTAAATATTATAATCAGAGAGAAAAACTCATTGATTATATATAAAGCAGTACTTTATACAAAAATATATATTAATAATGATTTCAAATAAGATATATTTCATACTATTTTGTAAACCATCTGTCAGTCTTATGAAATTTATAAATATACTAAGAGATTCAAAACCCAATGGAACAGTTGAGTTGAGTGTTTGTTTATTCGTGGGTGTGCAGACGTGACTTGTATTTAACCTGTTTTATTGAGGAGTATCAGATGGGTTCATTCACTGCGGTTCTCCACACAGGATGAAAAATAAAGTACTAAGTCTCGCAGTAAATGAATCATCTGATCAGGTCTTCACAGGCAGGATTATCAACTCCTCTCCCATTGCGTATTGAATCTTTCTGAATGTATTTATAGATTTCATATGATTGTGACAGATAGTTTACAAAATATAACTTATTTTAAACCATTATTAGGGAGGTGGTGGTACAGTGGTCTAGCGCTCAGGTATGCGAGCCTCGGGTCCCGGGTCAGAATAACTTTTATTCGCCGACCACTTTTCATTCTTTGATATCACCGCCGAGTGGCCAAAAGACTATCCGAATTGCTGCCATACTGTCCTCAGAGAGAGAACGTAAACATTTGAGGCGCCATTATAAAACAAAAAATGAAAACCTACGCCAAATAACAGGCGAGGCAAATCCATCTGTGCCTCCATAAGCCTACTGGCGCCAACGGTTAACTGATATAGAATTTTTTTTTTTTATTCAAGTCAGACATGAAGACAGAGGATTAAAAATAAGTACAGTATCATGTTTGACTTACAAGATAATGAAGTGTATATGACTAACATTGACTAACTATTATTATGTTATGCGCGGTTGAAATAGCATTGTTAACTTTGTCTTGTATCCACCTAGTAGAACTAGTGAAACTTGTGTTGTATAAATAGCTGGTCAGTTATGATCCAACAAGCGCATTAAACTATTTCTAAATTCAGATTACTGCACAAAAAAGATAATACTGTATAAAAAAAAACATGAACAATTAGGTAAAAAAAACAGTTGTAATACATTAATCTGATTTTAGGGAAAACAAAATCTGTTTCTATTTTCCTTTCTAAGAACTGTCTGTTCTTTCAAACTGGAGGTACAAACTTGGAATACAGCAAAGTTTAAAAAAATTGATGTCCTGGATCTAAAACCTCACACATAACTAGGTCAAGTTATCGCGTAGTCAGTGTCAACACGCACAACACAGGACTCCAGGAAGGAAGGGGCAGGTGAGTGGATAGCGTGATTAAGGCAGAAGGAAGTGGCGGTACCGAAGGTCTGCTGGCCTCTTTAGGGCGCGAGATGCCACTCAAGCTGATGTTAATTATCGTGTTTAATGCGTTGGGTTGAATAAAGGCTTCCAACGTGAACACAGATGAACAAGATTGTCTTGGTGTGTGTTAATGTTCGTGTGTTTGTGATTGCTTGTCTCACACACATTGCTGAACGATAGCTTGCCTTTAACATAGTTATCTTATTTAATCTATATTTAGAAAGAAATACAAGGTCTCTGGCAAGATGTCGTGACACACGGAGGGAGGGAGGATCCAAGCATCCAGGAATGGACTCCACCTGCCTCCACTTCCGACCTATCGTGGTATAGAGGCCAGTGGAGGCGGAGGAAGGATGTTTACTAGTTTATTTGACGTGCTGCTGCAGCAGCTGACAGCAACTTGCAGCAAAGATGACGTACTCTTGCTGTTTAAGGCTCAGCAAATTTCCGAGGAAGGAGAGACGAAGCTCCAGTTTTGTGAAGCAGTGGAGAGAAGGACAACACAAGTGCGTTATCTTGCCTCCCAATACTACCTCACGCACCTGGCAGATCACGTGATTGTCCCAATCAGTCACAAAGCTGGTGGGCGGCCTAGTGCGAGGTGGGCGTGTCAATCGTTGTCTTAAACTCCAGCATTCACTGTGGCTTTACCAAGGCAGCTTGCCGGAGGGCAGACTGAACCTCCTTTCAAGTTGTGACTTGAGCTCCAGGACAACCTTAAGCATCATTACCTCAGTAATCTTGATACGCTACACTGGGAGGCAGTAAGGCGCGCAAACACACACACACACACACACACACACACACACACACACACACACACACACACACACACACACACACACACACACACACACACACACACAGACAACACACACCACTTAGTGTGTGTGGTGGTTAGTTAGCCTTGGCCTGTGTGCGTCAACACGAGAAGTAGCACTTCCAAGTGATTACCTGTAGTGGCTCAAAGAGACGGTGGTGTCGGCGGAAAGTGAATCACGGTCACCTGACAAGTGTGCTGAAGTGAGCATCGTCCCTCGTGCCACCACCATGGTGGTGCTCAACGATACGGTCGGGCCTTTCCCCGCACAGGTGGTGACCATTACACCTCAACTGTCTGCCACAAACATAACACTCGTATCGGAGGTGCCCATTGGCGCTTCTCTCCTGTGGGCGTTTCTTCTTACTACTACACACAACCTATCTCTGCCGGAACACACTGTACTCCCGGCTGGACTGCAACATTCAGTGACGGAGACGACAACTTTGATATCAGAGGAAGCTAACTTTTCAAAATATTCTACTGTTGTGCCCGAGGAGTCAGGTGGGAGTGGTGCGGTGTTGTCCAAAGTGTTACACCATCCTAACCCTTGGCTCAAGTCTCCCCTCCTCACACAAGTGACTCTCGACCCACCCAGGACAAAGTCAGCAATTTCCCTAACACCGCCTCAGCAGGTAAAGCAAAGCCCCTTAGTTTTCCGCGCGGAGAAAGAATCTTCACCCTTACAACGAGAAGAGTTGGCGACGAACCTGCTGTCCAGTGTTCCTTCTCTCACCTCTCAGGGAGAAGACGTCCTAACAAGTTCTAGCTCAAGCACCGCTTCCTTACTAACACCAGATCCATTCACAGCTTCTAACGAGACTGAAAGTTCACCAGAACCATTCACAGCTTCCTTAGTAACACCAGAACCTTATAACGAGACTGAAAGTTCACCAGAACCATTCACAGCTTCCTTAGTAACACCAGAACCTTATAACGAGGCTGAAAGTTTACCAGAACCATTCACAGCCTTAGTACCACCAGAACCTTCTAACGAGGCTGAAAGTTCACCAGAACCATTCACAGCTTCCTCAGTAACACCAGAATCTTCTAACGAGGCTGAAAGTTCGCCAGAACCATTCACAGCTTCCTTAGTAACACCAGAACCTTATAACGAGGCTGAAAGTTCACCAGAACCATTCACAGCTTCCTTAGTAACACCAGAACCTTCTAACGAGGCTGAAAGTTCACCAGAACCATTCACAGCTTCCTCAGTAACACCAGAATCTTCTAACGAGGCTGAAAGTTCGCCAGAACCATTCACAGCTTCCTTAGTAACACCAGAACCTTATAACGAGGCTGAAAGTTCACCAGAACCATTCACAGCTTTCTTAGTAACACCAGAACCTTATAACGAGGCTGAAAGTTCACCAGAACCATTCACAGCCTTAGTACCACCAGAACCTTATAACGAGGCTGAAAGTTCACCAGAACCATTCACAGCTTCCTCAGTAACACCAGAACCTTCTAACGAGGCTGAAAGTTCACCAGAACCATTCACAGCCTTAGTACCACCAGAACCTTATAACGAGGCTGAAAGTTCACCAGAACCATTCACAGCTTCCTCAGTAACACCAGAACCTTCTAACGAGGCTGAAAGTTCGCCAGAACCATTCACAGCTTCCTTAGTAACACCAGAACCTTATAACGAGGCTGAAAGTTCGCCAGAACCATCGCCAGAACCATTCACAGCTTCCTTAGTAACACCAGAACCTTATAACGAAGCTAAAAGTTCGTCTGAACTAATCGTGTTGTCATCAGTAGCAGCAGACGAAGCATCGGCCGCATCTCCAATAGTGACAAAACCTTCGTGTGGCGGCCCAGCGCACCACCACCACCACACTCCACACGAGGGGTGTTCTCAAGGTCCTGCCCGCCAAGCCTCGGAGCCTCCCACACCCACGCCGGAGGCCACGAGCGTCGCCTACGAGGTGATGGCGTCACACGAGGCCAACGAGACACTGAACGACACTGTTGTGGTGGAGAATGTGGAGGTGTCGCAGGTCAGCGGCATCGAGTGGTCTACATTCAAGGTGGTGATGTTTGTGGTGCAGTTTGTGATCATGGTGGAGACTGTGATCGGTAACCTGATGGTGATCCTCTCCGTCAAGATGGAAAAGAAGCTGCAGACGCCATTCAATTACTACATCGTGAACCTCGCCTTCACTGACATGAACGTCGGATTCTCGGTGATGTCACTGTTTATGTTCTACAACCTGTACGATTACTTCCCGTTCCACCCCGTCCTCTGTCACTACTGGGTGTGGAGCGACTACACCATGACCTTTGAATCTGTCATGACCCTTGCTGCTATCAGGTGTGTGTGTGTGTCTGTGTCTGTGTCTCTGTGTGTGTGTGTGTGTGTGTGTGTGTGTGTGTGTGTGTGTGTGTGTGTGTGTGTGTGTGTGTGTGTGTGTGTGTGTGTGTGTGTGTGTGTGTGTGTGTGTGTGTGTGTGTGTGTGTGTGTGTGTGTGTGTGTGTGTGTGTGTGACGTATCCAATTACTGTTTATGAAATAACTGCTGTCACTTAATTGTCTAACCGCTGCGAAGTCTTAATTAATTGAGTTTATTAATCACTATCACCTGGCATAACTGAGACCAATTCTTCCACCAACCAAAATCAAAATATTCAACACCCATTTTTCGGTCCCAAACTTATTTTCCTCAGAACACAACCATAACAAACACATAGGGCTTGAAAACCTTCCATCACTGTCTCCCTCGACTCAAAATCAAACACAAACACAAACACAAACACAAACACAAACACAAACACAAACACAAACACAAACACAAACACAAACACAACCTCGTCCTCCTCCTCCTCCTCCTCCTCCTCCTCCTCCTCCTCCTCCTCCTCCTCCTCCTCCTCCTCCTCCTCCACTGTCACCTGTCACGTACCTGCAGCATTGACCGCTTGTGGAGCATCATTTGGGGTCTGCATTACCGTAACCACAACTCAACCCGCAAGTCGCTCTACATCATCCTGGGCACCTGGTGTTTGGTGGCTGTCATCTGGTTGCCGCCTTTCCTCTACGACCGCTTCGTTAACGTGTATCCTGCCGGCGACTGCTACTGGGACACCGTACTCAACAAGAACCTGGTGAGGGAAAGAGGAGGTGAGGTGAAGAGGAGGTGAGGGGTGAGAGGAGGTGAGGGGCGTAAGGGTAAAGAAAGCAGAAGGAAGATTAGAAATGCCAAACAAGTGAAGGAAGGATAGATGATGTATGAGGGAGGAAGGAACTACTACTACTACTACTACTACTACTACTACTGCTGCTGCTATTGCTGCTGCTGCCGCTACTACTACTACTACTACTACTACTACTACTACTACTACTACTACTACTACTACTACTACTACTACTACTACTATTTCTACTACTGCAATAGTATAGTAGTCATGATAATGAATAATAATAATAATAATAATAATAATAATAATAATAATAATAATAATAATAATAATAATGATAATAATGGTAATGCTAGACAGTTTAATAACCACGATGTCTTGAAACCAGTTAGTTACTTATTATGTCTGTCCGCCTATCTGCCTGTTTATCTGTATGCTGCGCTGTACTCCTACTCCTGCAGGTGGTGTACGTGGGTTTCCTTGGCTACTACACGCCTCTGTTCGTGATGCTGGGTGCCTACGGGAAGGTGCTATTGGTGGTGAGGAAACGCGCTGCCACCATCAAGGACGCCGGCAGGAAGGTAGGAGGATGGCTGGGGGAGTGGGTGAGTGGGTGGGTGAGTGGATGAGTGGGTGGCTGGGTGGGTCGGTGGCTGGCTGGGTGGACGAGTGGGAGGCTGGGTGGGTGAATGAGTGGCTGGGAGGCTGGTGAATGGCATAAATATATGCATATCAACCACATCCAGTCGCCGTCCTTCTTAACGTTATTTCATCTGGGACGCGGACAGCCCAGCATCCAGGCAGATGCCAGCTCAGGCGGCGGCGGTGGCGGAGGAGGCGATCAGAAGCGTTTGGTGGCGGGAACAGCGGCGGCAACACAACCCAAGGACGACAAACAGGAGGCCAAACTGAAGCGTGAGATGAAGGCTGTGTACACCCTCCTTAACATTGTGGTGATCTTCCTCCTGTGTTGGGTGCCATTCTACATCCTCTTTGTGGTGAGACAGTAGTAGTAGTAGTAGTAGTAGTAGTAGTAGTAGTAGTAGTAGTAGTAGTAGTAGTAGTAGTAGTAGCAGTAGTAGTAGTAATAACTTTATGATGCCTTGTTGTTTATTCAATTCCACAAAACAAATGACAATCACCACATCTGGAAGTCGCGTGATTTGTTTTAACCATAACTGTACTTTCTGCCACAACCTTCATATATACGTACTTACTAATTACAATACATATTTCTATCTATTTTGAATTCATGATCGTGTAGTCCTGTTTTCCCTCCCCCCCCTTACAGCTGAGTGCCTGGTTCCCTACCTTCTTCCCCGCCTGGTACGTCACGTTTAGCTACTGGATGGCTTACATCAACTCGGCCGTCAACCCTATCCTCTACCCGCTGTCCTCACCCGAATTCCGTCAAGCGTACAAAAAGGTGATTCTTACGATATTCGGACGAACTTGAGGCGATGCTACTACAACCATTCTTGCCTCCACCTCCTCCAACAACGGTACTGCTGCTGCTGCTACTACTACTATTACTACTACTGTTTCTTCTACTTCTACTATTACTATTACTATTACTATTACTATTACTACTACTACTACTACTACTACTACTACTACTACTACTACTACTACTACTACTACTTCTATTGCTAAAACAACGACGATGACAAGCACGGCAACTACCATTACCACCACCATCTGTGTTATATCAATAATTAAACTGCTGCATTGGTCTGCCTCAGCTACTGTTACGTTACCATCAAACGCAACCATAACAAACACCAACTATAGACTTACATACATTGTTTACCCACGCCCACACCCATGCTCACACCCACGCTCACCACCACCACTACTGTCATGTACACCTAATAAACCATCGCTAAAACAACCACGTATCCCACTTTCCCACCAAACTACCTTGCCTCTCCTCCCTATCCCATCCCCTGTCACTCCCGTCCCCTTCCACCACCACCACCAATCACCCTTGTTTATCCATGATACTTATACCACCATACTCAAACTGACATTTCCATACTTTCCACTAACACATTCCGTGATCAAATGAAGGTTATTCTGATGTGGTTTTTTTCTTCACACATAAGATCGCATAAAAACCCTCACCAATATTTCATTTAGTTTCTTCTAATCACCACCCGGCACAAGCTTGGATGCTACTGACTGCAACGAGGGTTTCTTCAGCTGGGGAGACGAAATTTACTTACATGTGTACAACATTAGTGAAATGCTTGTATTGAATATCGTCTCCCCATCTGTCTACCAATTGGCACCAGGGTATTATTTTACATCTTCACCAGAACGCAAACTAAAACCAAAAACTAAACTTATGAAGGGACATGGTGGTGGTGGTGATGATGGTAAGTACAGACAGGCTAACCAAAGCATTTCTGACGGTTTTTATGGCAACTTTCGTGTGAAATAAAATATATCAGAAAAAGAACCTTCATTTGACCATGACATGAAGGCATGAAGAGTGGAAAGTTCTGATCCACTACCATGTCCTCCACCATCACCTCCTGCTCCACCTCCATCTTACTGATTCCCCACCACGTCCTTCACCTCTACCACCACCTCCTCCTCCACCTTACTGATTCACAACCACGCCCTCCAACTCCACCACCACCTCCTTCTCCACCTTACCGATTCACCACCACGCCCTACACCACCACCTCCTCCTCCACCTTACTGATTCACTACCACACCCTCCACCACCTCCTCCTCCACCTCCTGCTCCACTTTACTCACCAGCCAGCAGATCCACCGCCACCACCACAACCTTCGTGGACGTCCCTCACAAGATTGGACACTCAACCAGTTTGAAGCGTAACTCACATTTTCGAAACAGTGAATGAGGCACTTCCAACAGGACGGTGTGTGTGTGTGTGTGTGTGTGTGTGTGTGTGTGTGTGTGTGTGTGTGTGTGTGTGTGTGTGTGTGTGTGTGTGTGTGTGTGTGTGTGCGTGTGTGTGTGTGTGTGTGGTAGTAGTTACTGTTGTAGTTATTGTATTATGATAAAGATAATATGATTGTTAGTTTTAGATTAATAAAACAATAAATTGTCTGTTCAGATTTATCTTCCTCTGTTTCCTCGTTGCTTTCAGATTGATACCAAAGAAACCTTAATTAAGCCTCGACACGCATGCGCAGTACACTCGCCTCTCACAACACCAAACGATCATTGATGACAACTTGGAACTATTCTCACCTTATCCCTGTTAACTATTGATGCTGGGAGAGAATTCCAAATATTCACGATTCTATTATAAAAAATTGCTTTGCTTTATTCGATCTAAAACACTTACCAATGATCTTGAAGCCATTGTTACGAGTGGTGCTTGTGAGATCAGTAATTTGATTGATGTTTATATTATCAAAACCATGGAAATTTTTTAATACATCAATTAGGTCCCCTCGTAGCCTACGTTTGAATACATTGATTAAGTTTAGCTCATTCAGTCGTTCTTCATAAGACTTGTTTCGCAATCTTGGGATCATTTTAGTATTCTCTCCAGTTTATCAATATCTTTTATATAATATGACGACCAGAACTGAATGCAATATTCTAGATGAGGTCGTACAAGTGCATGAGGAGGAGGAAGGTGAGGAGTACAAAGGAAGAACAGACAACAGTCCTACTGGACCAAACGAGGCTGTCCGTTTGGCTACACTACTAGGAAGAGAAGGAGGAGGAGGAGGAGGAAGGGGAGGAGGAGAAGGAGGAGGAGGAGGAGGAGGAGGAGGAGGAGGAGGAGGAGGAGGAGGAGGAGGTGTTACTACTATACCTTCAGGGTTTCTTGACCTTCACTTAAATCATAGGTATTCAAAGAAGGGTCCAGGTTTTTTTTTTTCTCTCTCTCTCAGATATTGTTGATTTAAGAGGATCTTACTATTTTTTTTCTTTGTTGTTAATATCAAACATTACTCTAGTTATAATGATATTTCTTCCCTTCCTTCCATTTCATATATTGCCTCCTTTCCTTCCTTTCCTTCCTTTCCTTTTCTTTCCTTCTCTTGCCCCCTTCCTTCCCCTCTCTCCTTCCCTCTCTCTCCCGGCTCTAGAGATTAAAGACTAACATATATATATATATATATATATATATATATATATATATATATATATATATATATATATATATATATATATATATATATATAGTTGTAATTCCAGTCAACTAACTACTACTATTACTACTACCACTACTACTACTACTACTACTACTACTACTACTACTACTACTACTACTACTACTACTATTACTACTGCTACTACTACTACTACTACTACTACTACTACCGCTTCTACTCCTCCTCCTCCTCCTCCTCCTCCTCCTCCTCCTCCTCCTCTTCCTCCTCCTCCTCCTTCTCCTCCGCCATCAGAACTACTTGCTGGTCTGTCTGCAAAAGGTCAAAAAGAGTGTTAGAGGAACAGGATGTGAGATGAAAATAGAAAATGCAGCCTGACGACCTTACGACCTGAGAGAGAGAGAGAGAGAGAGAGAGAGAGAGAGAGAGAGAGAGAGAGAGAGAGAGAGAGAGAGAGAGAGAGAGAGAGAGAGAGAGAGAGAGAGAGTGGGAGGGAGAGAAGGGGAGGTAGGTTATCAAGGTGACCTAACCTTTGGCACACCCCATCTCTTCCTTCTCCGCCGCAGCCTCCTCCTCCTCCTCCTCCTCCTCCTCCTCCTCCTCCTCCTCCTCCTCCTTCTCCTCTTTCTCTTCCTTTTCCTCCTGCTCCTCTTTCTCCTCCTCATGGCTTGGGTGGCTTGTCGGGATTCTGTCCATCACTACAGCACACACACACACACACACACACACACACACACACACACACACACACACACACACACACACACACACACACACACACACATACATACCTTAGAATTTGCCTCAAGTATTATAATAATTTCCAAAACAAGCAACATTAAAAAAAAAAAAATCCTAACAACAACAACAAACAACAACAACAACAACTATAATAATAAAGTTGAAAAAAAACCGTATCACCTCATCGAAAAATATGTCCAGACACTCTTTAAACTCCCTCCCTTCCCCCCCACCTCCCCTCACCACTACACACGCCTGTTGTCCATATCCTTCCGTCTGTATCAACAATGCCATTACCTCCTGTTCATACTACTTGAGCCACCTTACGTCCTCCCTTGCATGTCGCTTTACCCTACGTCTTTTCCCTCCCACATTATATAGCACGTTCCCTTTTTTTCTGTATCCTCCCGTCCACTTCTTCCTGTCCCGCCGTCCTAAAGTGTCGTCCAAGCGAGGAGGAGACTGACCAGGCGCGGCTCCCTCCTCCTTCCCTCCCTCCTCCTTCCCTCCCTCCTCCCTCCTTCCTCGGCATCGTGTGAGCCTCGCTGTGTCGAAGTTAAGCAGGGCAGCCCCGTAGGGCCTCACGGGGGTCATGTTACTGTGTATTCAGAGGACTCTTGGCGCCCCGCTGCCCAGTCCTGCCCGTCACCCATGCCTTCTCCGGTGTCCTGACCTGCTGGCACCTTACACTCTTGGCTGTTACTTTGTTTTAGACTTATACGCTGTTTTTCTTCATTATTTTTCTCCGTGGAAGTCTGGGGTAACTGAGGTTGTCTGTTGAGCCGCGATTCCGTGAACCCATTAGGACGGGCAAACCTTCCCTGGCTCGCCTCAACCAGGACAAGTTATTGCCATCTCGAGAAAGTTTATTTATTCTCCTCAGTGACTTTTGGTGTCGCCTAAACTTTACTTGACTTGATGAAAGGGACGCACCCGCTTCTCCGTCCCACCTGACATACTAACTCTAATTTCTACCATCTGAACGCAACTGTACTTCCGTGGCCTCGTCTCTCCAAATCTCAAGATCTCATCATAATGTGGGTCATGGATTTGTTCTTGTTTACACGTTCTGTTCAAAAGATTAAATAAAAAACTGTATAACATTGGCGGGTCTGCTTAAGCCGCGTCTGTGTCCAGTCAAAGGTGATAAGAGTGACTTGTTTAGAATGTGAGTCAGTGATCAGTAAACATGTGGATGAGTTAAGCTGCGTCTATGAGGCGATGAAGGGAGGGCGTGAGGGGTAGGTGGGCGTGAAGGGGGGCGTGAGGGAGGGCGTGAGGGCATGAGGTGGAGGGAGGTTTTATGGGTTAGATAACGAGGTAAGGTAATGAAGGGATGTGATGAAGTATAAGGCAGGTGAAGTAATGTTGCTGAACACAGTAATATAACACCTTGCTGAGCCCCTCTACAGCACTCTTCAGCACTCTTAGGTTAGGTTAGGTAAGTTATATTAGGTTAGGTTAGGTTAAGTTAGTCTACAGCGCACTCCTCCTCCTCGCTAAGATAATGTGAAAGGCAACGAAGATGAACAAGTAGAGGAAAGGAAGGAAACTGATACAAAAAAAAAAAAAAAAACGCTTTCTACTTACTTCCCGCTACAGGTCTCTCCTCAACACGCCTCTGAAGGTGGTGGTGCTGCCTCGAGTGTGTTCCTGCTTGTCATCAGCACAGCGTCGACCCGTCACACCTGCAGAGGGAAGCACTCACCACAACACAACACTTCAAGACAAACAAACAAACAGGTAAGACCACTAACATCCCCTTAACAGAGTATTATCATGTATCATAAGTGTATCTGTCTGTCTGTCTGTCTCTCTCTCTCTCTCTCTCTCTCTCTCTCTCTCTCTCTCTCTCTCTCTCTCTCTCTCTCTCTCTCTCTCTCTCTCTCTCTCTCTCTCTCTCTCTCTCTCTCTCTCTCTCTCTCTCTCTCTCTCTCTCCACACACACACACACACACACACACACACACACACACACTGGCACCTACACATTCAGTAGTAATTTTACCCGGGTCACGGCCACTAGGACCACCCCTCGCTCCTCCTCTTCTTCTTCTTCCTCCTCCTCCTCCTCCTCCTCCTCCTGAGCAGAGCAGCCGAGCACCCCAAACACACACACACACACGCCCAGACTGGTCCGAGACTCGCTTGTCCCCGGGAGGAAGGTCGACGAGGCTGCCTATACGACACAAACTTTCCCAATAAGGTACTGGGACTCACTATAGAAGAGGTACTTGATTCCTCTTAATTGTACTGGATTCCTCTTTAAGTACTGGATTCCTCTTTAATGTACTAGATTCAGGGTCAGCAAGCCAGTTAGTCAGCCAGTCAGCCAGCTATCCAGTCAGTCAGTCAATCAGTCAGTCAGTCAGTCAGTCGGTCAGTCAGCAAGTCAGTCAGTCAGCCAGCCTTGAAGTCTTAGGTAAGTTAGGTTAGGTAGGAAAGTAAGCGGAATCTGGGTTTATTTTCTCTCTATACTCTCGGTCTAGTTGTGATGAAATTAATGAAGAGGTTTGTATACGTAACAGAAACAAGAATATTAAGAGAAATCCTGTTATTAGTTTTGTTTGTGTCTTAGTAAATAATTATGAAGAGGTTACGTTCATGTTTGTGTTTTTTTGCTTCGATCTGATAGTAGGTATGATGAAAGTTTGGAACGCATTTAGGTAATAGTAATAATAATGATAAAAAATATATATACAATAAGAAAGTTCTGTAAATACAAGGTGATATTTCAGCGTCAGTTATGAAAGAAACAAAGAAAGAAACAAAGGTTGCCGCATACTTTCTCGAACGATATAACTGTGACGTGAATTTCCTAAGAGACCGAAAATAAATAAATAAATAATGATAATGATAATAATAATGATACTAAAACTACTACTACTACTACTACTACTACTACTACTACTACTGCTACTACTACTACTACTACTACTACTACTACTACTACTACTACTACTACTATTGCTACAATTATTACTACTGCTACTACTACTACCAATACTACTACTACTACTACTACTACTAATAATAATAATAATAATAATAGTAATGATAATAATAATATACACATACGGCAATATAATAGGGAAACTTCCAATCCTAGAAGTAGCAGTAGTAGTAGTAGTAGTAGTAGTAATAATAACAAAAGTGACAATAGTAGTAGTGGGAGGTGAGTGGGTGTCTAGTGCGCCTTTCTATAGTGTTTTGTTCCGCTAGGATTGTCGGAAAACGAAGACGCCTCACTCACGCACTTACGCACTCACACTTTCACGCATACACACACTCTCTCTCTGTCTCTCTCTCTCTCTCTCTCTCTCTCTCTCTCTCTCTCTCTCTCTCTCTCTCTCTCTCTCTCTCTCTCACATTCTTTCTCCGTAGTCTTTCACCGTGACGCATTTGTTACGCTACAATACGCATGCTAGGAGGTGTACCTGGTTACTGTATAAAGACAATGGTCGTTCACAGACAGTATAAGAAAGTTTGAAAGCCCGACCCCTGAAATTATATTGAGAACAAAGGAAATGGAGGAAAGCAGATAAAGAAGAGGTATGGAGTGTAGTTAAATATATATATATATATATATACCAACGAATGTGAAAGAAAAACCCAATATGATATAATAAAATAAAAACAAAAGATAAATGAGATGTTAGTGAAAGAGAAAGGTTAAATATGTGCAGAAAAATCACACACACAACACACAT